>CAUYQV010184866.1:0-115894 GCA_963574575.1 Galagoides demidoff
TTGATTGGCAGGTCCTCCAGCGCCGTTCTACTGGAACCTCTGGGGGAAGAAAGCTCCCCTGCTTGCTCCAGCCTGCTGGTTTTTTTGCCGGCTGTTGTCACCAAGACAAGGTGGCAGGTCCCCTCCCCAGGCCCTACTCGGTTGAGCTGGCTGGGGTGCCACTTTTCTGGTATCAAGGTGACTAATCATTTGTTTGCTGTCATTGTTGCTTGCCAGTTCTGCTATAATCCCCTAGTCCATTCACTTTCTGGAGGAGACAACTATTTCACCCTCTTTCATCTTTCCTTAAATAGTCAATATCGCCACTCCTATTGTTCCCAGAAGGGAAAATTTCACAAACTTTACAACCACATCTACCCTCCTTTCTGCTTTTGTGTGGTGGGCTCTACCATTGATTCTCAGGTCCCAAGATGAGGCAAATCCCTTCACATTTGCAGCTTGGGACTAGAAGCAGTCTTGAATCTTGCTACTCGGACATCACTCTGTATTGGCCATTTCTTCCGTTCTACTGCATCAAATCTGTTAGCATACGACCATTGCTCTTTCTTGCTTGTCTTATTAGAACTCATCTAATCTTTCTCAGTACATTGATGACTCCCTGTAATAGACTAAATTGTGTCCCCTTCCCCATCCAAATTTATATGTTGCAGCCCTAACTCCCAAAGTGATTGTTTTTGGAGACAGGGTCTTTTAAAAGGTGATTAAGTTAAAATGAGGATGTTAGGGTGACCTCTAATCCACCCATATAGGGGTGTCCCTATAGTAGGCGGTAATTTGGACACACAAAGAGAACCAGGGATGTGTGTGTTCAGAGATGTGACCGTGTGAGGACACAGTGAGAAGGCAGGCAACTTGCTAGCCTCAAGAGAAACCAAACCTGCTCCCACCTTGACCTTGGACTTTTAGCCTCCAAAACTGTGAGAAAATGATTTTTTGGTGTTTAGAGGAGTCCAAGCAAAGTAACACATTTTCAAACATATTTCTAGCCCAGAGCTCTTCCTAGAATGCCTATAATCCAGCTGCTTGCCTGACATTTCCATTTGGAAATATGAATCTCAAGGTTAAAACAACCTTCTCTTACCCCCACATCTATTTCTTCAACAGTCTTCCTCATTTTAGTAAATAACAACTCCAAACTTCTAACTAAGACTAAATTTTTGAGGTTGGGTTGGGTAGGGTGGCTTATATCTGTAGTTCTAGCACTCTGAGAGGTCAAGGTGGGTGGATTGCTTGAGGTCAGAAGTGCAAGACCAGCCTAAGCAAGATCCCATTTCTACTATAATTAGAAGAATTAGATGGGATTTGTGGTGGGCACCTGTAGTCCCAGCTATTGGGGAGGCCGAGGTACGAGGATGACCTGAGCCTAGGAGCTTGAGGTTGCTATTAGCTATGACTCTATGGCATTTTACCCTGGGCAACAGAGTGAGTGAGACTTTGTCTCAAAAAAAAAAAAAAAAAGAAAGAAAAAGTTTTTCTTTTTGAGTCACCCATGACTCCTTTCTCTCTCTGCTCCCCCATGTTCCATTGAATTCATAAGCACATATTTTCAGTTCATCTTCTCCTGTTTACTTTTCTCCACATAACTAACTTTCTATATATTTTCCTTATTTATTTCTTCATTGTCTGTCTCTCTTTGCTAGCAGGGAAGCTCCATAGGCTGAAGTTGACAGTAAGTTTGAGGTAAGGCTTTCTATATTGTTTTCTGCTGTATTATTTTTAGTGCCTAGAACAGTGCCTGGCTCATCATGGGTTCTCAGTAAATAAATTCAACTCATTAGTTGATTGGATCTGCGAAAGAAACTAGTGGAAGTCTTGAAGGTTAGGCTGAGCAGTTTGTTGTAAATATGATAGTAGGAGAGAGTTCGTGGAAGCTCTTGGGGCAAAGAATTTGTTTGACTATGGCATGTGAGGAATATGATTTTCATTAATAATTGTATTAACTGAGTTCCTCCCACCTTTTATGCATATAAAGTTTTACCCAGCAAATTTCTTATCATCCTTCAGCACCAAACATGGTAGACTTTAGCTTTGTTTTACCTCCCCTCACTGCTCAGGATAGAATTAACCTCATGTCTAATCAGAGCCCTCTTCGATGTTCACCAAAGTTGTTTCTGCCTTAATCACACTGATTTCTACTAAGATTCTTTTTATTTCAAATTAATATGAGAGTACAAATATTAGGTTACATCATTTTCAATTCTAAAGTAAAGTTCAAGTTGTAGTTGAGCCCTTTACCCCGGGGTGTGTGTGTGTGTTGAACACCCTCACAATGTGCACATTAGGGGAGATCCCACCAGTTGCCCTCCTTCCTCACCCCTCCACTTGTCTCCTTTCCCTCCTCTCCCCTCTCCCTTACTAGACTATATTTGTGTTTTATCTTTTGTTTGGGCATGTAGTAGTTGTTTATATATTGGTTTCATATTAGTCAGCACATTGGATACTTTTTCCCCCATTCTTAAGATACTTTACTAAGAAGAATGTGTTTCACCTCCATCCAGGTAAACACAAAAGATCTTCATCTTTTCTAATGGCTGAATAGTATTCCTTGGGACACATATACCACAGTTTGTTAATCCATTCATGGGTTGGTGAGTACCTGGGTTGATTCCATGTCTTGGCAGTTGTGAATTGAGCTGCAATAAACATTCTGGTTCAAATATCTTTGTGGTGAAATGATTTCTGTTCTTCTGTAATCCCCTAGTAATGGGATTACAAGATCAAATGGAAGATTGATTTTTAGTTCTTTAAGAATTGCCCATCCTTCTTTCCATAAGGACAGAATTATTGTGCAGTCCCACCAGTAGTATAAAAATGTACCCTTCTCTCCACATCCAAGCCAGCACCTGCAGACTTTGGACTGCATGATGTGGGCTAATCTCACTGGAGTTAGGTGATTTCTCAGAGTGTCTACCAAGTTTTTAAATGTCTATCTCCTGCATAAGACTGTGGATCCCTTGAGATCAGGGACCATACTATCTTCATCTTGTACCCCCTTAAGCTAGTATGTCACATATCTAATGTGTATTTCATTTTAATGATTTGAATGTAGAAAGTACAGATTCTCTCAGGTATATAAATAAAGAACTTATTGCTAAGAAAAATTAGATTGTAGGTCATGATAGAACTTTAAATTTGGTCATTGGAGCATATTCTGAGATCTTTGAGGAATTGAAAGGAATGAATGGTATAAGGAGACCATCTCTGAGCAAGTTTTATATTCATTCAAAAATAATAGAAATATAGAGGAGGGAAACTGTAGACCAGTGAGTTTAACAGCTGGTGTTATAACAGATTATCCTTGGGAATTCCCTAAGAAAGAAAGTCATATTCACTAAGAGCCAAGGTGTGCTCATAAAGAACAAGTCATACTGGAAAAATCCCGTGCCTGTCTTTGACAGGGAAATTACATTAGTAGATATGCGTTTGGCAGCTGAGGATTGGACATGGTACCTTATTACTTGTATTTGAGGATAAGATGGAGAAAGAAGGCAGAGAGATAGAGAGAATAATATGGCAAGTAAAAGCACAGATAAAATCATAGTTATGTCAGTATCATCTTATATGTGACTTTGGGTAAGCTATGCAAACTTTTAGAATTTTAGTGTCTTCCTTTATACAAGAGAGATTGTAATCTTTGCCTCTATAGAAGGATTGTTGTAAAGATTGAAACAAGACAACATAGATAAAGTTTTTCGTGAGACACACAGAGAAATAGTTGGTGGTAGGGCGTGTGTGTGTATGTGTTTGTGTGTGTGTGTCTAGTAGAGGTCACAAGTTGAGGGTCAAACTTTTATTGCCTGCTAAAGACTGGAGATAGACTGAGTCAGCTTCTGAGAGAGAAATTATCCAAAGAGAAGAGGAAACTGGTATGAACCTGGCAAGAAAATAGTCTTATGGTTGAAAGGGAAGAGCAAATCTGACCTACTTCCTGGTCTAGCCACAAGAGCTTATATTTGGTCCCTGGGAGAGAGGTTATACATGTGAACTGAAAAAAAAAAAATCACTGTCTTCATCTGTCTGTGCTGCTATAAGATAATACCTGAGGCTGTGTAATTTATAAAGAACAAAATTTATTTCTCACAGTTCTGGTGACTGGGAAGTCCAAGATCAAGGTGACAGTAGGTCCAGTTGTCTGGTGAGGGCTGCTCTCCACTTCCCAGATGATACCTCCTTGCTGCATCTTCTGGAGGGGAGGAGCACTGTGTCATTAGAGGCAGAAGGGCAAAGGAACTGAACACTTTGTGAAGCCTCATTTCTAAGGTCCTTAATCCCATTGATAAGGGAAGAGTCCTCATGGCCTAATCACCTCTTAATACCATAACATTAAGTTTCAAGACCTAAATTTTGGAGAGAACACCTTCCAACCTAGTACACACCAAAATTTATTAAGGTATCAGTCTCAAGCAGCTCAGCACTGGGTCCTTCGAAAAAACTGTAGCAGAACAGCATGAGAGAGCTGGTCTTACCAAGCCAACCACAAATCCAGCCTACAATGGCAAATCAAGGACTGTAGTATAAGCACTAGAGTGTTGAACCAGACTTGACAAAAGCAGGAACAGTGCTTTATGGGAGAGCACCATGGCCCATGGAAGATGATAGTGGTTCCTGGCAGAAGCAAGGGAAGACAGCAGAGATGGTAAGCTGTGCTCACCAAAAGGAATAGTACCCAGTAGAATTGGCAATAATACCTGGCAGATGGCAAAAAGTAACTGAAAGGACGTGTGTGTTAGCAAGTAGGAGACACCATCAGGGATATGCAGAAGAATTGTAGTTGGAGTAGAAGTGGAGGGAGAAAAAGAGGAGGTACGGTTCTGTTGGTCTGAAAGGACCTGCAGATGTCTGGGAAGGCAAAATAAGTGAGTGATATTTGTATTTTAGGGGAACTCGGTATGCCCAGAGCCAAACGAAACTAAGGAAAGTTTGGTTCCCTAAAGACAAAGAGTAGATTAGTAAGTGGTTGAATGTCTATACCCCAAGATGTTTAAGTACTAGATTGATGTTATTTGGATGAGAAGGTCATGGACTCTGTCTTATACCATTCTTTGATTTATTGTTTTAAAGTTTAAGTAGATGGTTTAGGTCAACTTGTAGAGAGCATACTTACCAAATTGTCACAAAAAGGATAACTACTAATAATGATAGCTAACATTTGTTAAGCTCTTACTATATGACAAGCCTTACTATATGGCTATTTCACATAGCCTATGTGAAAAAGAGTTACACATTTTTTTTAAATTTCAGAATATTAAGGGGTACATAAGTTTTGCTTATGTATTTTGTTTTTGTACAGATTGAGTCAAAGTTGTATGCCCTTCACCCAGACAGTGTGCACTGTACCTAATAGGTGTGAATTTATCCAATTGTGAATGGCCACAAAAAAGCAATGTGCTTTAAAGAGGTTTTAATTGTGGCTCATGTTTAAAATTATGGAGCTGGTCATCTTGTCTTATTCTCTAGTATTTAGAACACACATGATTGTGATGTCTGGATGCTATACTTTCAAAAAGAAACAGATGAAGACTTGTATGTCCCAAAGAAGGTGGGCAGGCTAGAAATAGGACTCAAAACCAAGTCCAATAAAGTGTTGTTGAAGGAACAACACTTTTTGTCTGGAGAAGAGAAGACTCAATGAGGGACCATTGTAGTTATCTTTAAATACAGTATCTGTCGTATGGAATAGTGATTGAATTTGTTCTAAATCAGTTGTCTCCAAACATTTTGGCACTAAGGACTGGTTTTATGGAAGACAATTTTTCCACACATAGGGAATGAAGAGAGAGTAAAATTCTCATAAAGAGCATGCAACCTATTAATAGATCCCTTGACATGGGTTCATGCTCCTATGAGAATTTAATGCCATTGCTGATAGGACATGAGTTGGAGTTCAGGCTGTGATGCAAATGATGGGGAGTGGCTGTGAGTACAGGTGAAGCTTTACTTTCCTGCTGCTCACCTCTGCTGTGTAGTCTGCGTCCTAATGGGCCACAGTCTGGTACCAGTCTGTGGTCGGACATTGGGGATTGCAGTTCTAGATGACTCCAAGGAGTAGAATTGGGACCCCTGAATGAAGATACTGAGAGACTGGTTTTCATACACTACAAGGAAGACTTTTCTAAGACAGATGTGTGACATTAGAATGGGCAGCCTCAAGAAGTAGGAGGGTCTTTTTCGTGGGGGTATCCAGTCACACACAGGTGGCCAGCCACTCAACTGGGACATGGCAAAGGGGTTTCCAGTACTCGGCTAGGGTTCAACCAGATGGTCTTTTCTCACCTGGAGGTGGTCAGGTCATCTGAGTAGTTAAGATCATGAAGCTGGTAGCATGTGAGGGGCTGTGATGCTTCTCACTGAATTTCAGAGCCTCTCTGATCCCTCAGTGGGTAACAGTAGAGTGTCAATTGTGTTGATAGAAAAAAAAATGATGAATTTTCAGAAAAACAGAGACATGTGAAATCTAAGTCAAAGTTCTATTGGCTCTGTAGAGATATTTTATGAACATCTCTATGATGAATGGGAAAGTGATAAAAATTGAAATATTTTCAAGAAAAAGAAAAGAAATCAAAATCATGAGCTTGATATAAGCTCATGATGATGACATGTCGATGTCAACACAGGGCTCTAGTGGAAGACATGGTCATGGCTACTGCTGTCTTGCCCTAATAACTGTGTCCCCGCTGGAGGTTTTAATCAGACCATCAGATCATGCCTGTGCTAATTGAGAGAACACAGCCATCTACTTGCTATTATCATAACTGTTTGATCCCTTGCCACCCTATAGGTTGCTGGTTAGGACCATGTATGAATTAGCTTCGGATCCCTCAAAGCTGCTGGCATAGACTTTTATACACAGATGGAGCTGAATGAATATTTACTGAATTGACAAATAAAAAATTTCTACTAAATATTTTCTAAGGAATTGATTATTTCAATGTGAAAAATCAATCCAACAAATTTGTATAATATAGATTTTTGGACATTTCCAAGTTTGAACTACCAGTAGGAATGAGTATTCACAGTTTAGTTATTTGCATCAGAAAACAAATTACAAAATAAAAAAAATTTCTATTTCAAAGGGAATTACCCAGCCCCAAGTAAATGTATTAAGATTAATTGACAGCCTACTATGTAGTAGTCCTTGGGTCAGGCACTATAAGAATTATAAAAATGACTCCAATATGAAGCTTGTAAAAAGGTCTCAATGGGGAGATAATGTGATACTTAAATTGTTTGGACAGTACTCAGCCCTTGGTCCCTGAATAAAAAATGACTAGGAACTTTGATAGATGAGGTGAGAAGGCTGAGAAGAAGATAGGAGACCAAATGAGAGAGAGAAAACTCAGAAATATCATGTGGACTGGAGTCCAGTATAGAGAATGGTCAGTGATTGTTCCCTACAGATGTGAAAGAATACATAACTCTCATGAATGGAGAATTTAAATATTTAGTTTGCTATCTGTTCTAGGGGCAATCAAATGAGCCCTTTGTCATCATAATTGAAATCTTCAATAGAGTATATTACCATAGAACAGTCTGGTACAAAGATTATAGTAACTTTGTTGGTTGAGAGGTGTTGGAATAAAATAAGGAAAAAGCCATTTTCCATTTGGGAGTCCAGACAGGGTATAAAACATGAACAGCCACATCAGGTGAACTATGAGACAGATTGAAAATTCATCAGAAACAGCAAGTAAGGACCAGAATGACTAGCTGAAATGTAAGGTCCCCAGAAAACTCTGGGGAAAATATAGGGAAAAACCCCAAGTTTTCTCCTAAATGGTGAAAGAGATTTGAGCCAATTTTTACTTAAATCTATAGCACAAACTCAGTAAGCCAAAGAACTGTGGTCAGACAGGCAGCTGATATGTTGTTTCATAAAGAAAAGGAAATATGATCGCTAAAGCAGTCAGGTTTGGGAAGAGGAATAAACAAGAAGAAGTCAACATTTTCATCGAAGTTTCCTTTGAATGAATGAAAGACAGTGTGGTGCCATTGATGGGTGGGAGAGTGATAAGCGATAGCAAGAGAATGCTTTGGGCCATATGGAAACGGAAGTTGGAAATACAAGGCCAGGACTCAGTAAGATTGGGGGTTATAAATAGGAGTGTCAGGTTAGGGGTGATAATGGAACCATGAAACAGAAGCCTTCAGAAAGAGTGATGTGTGGTATCCAAAATTAAGACATGATAGAACGCCAAAGACAGAAGAGGCATGAAGTTAGAAGGAGAGACAAAAAGTCAATACAATGAAAGCCCAGGAAGAAGGGACCCTTGGTAAGTGATTGATCAATAGTATCAAATGCAGCAAAGAGGTGATGGAGGAAACAGATAGGGGAAGCCTGCAGTGCTTGTATTAACATGTGTATAAAATATTTTACTTTTATATATGCAGGATTCAGACAGCATGATCACAGTCAAATAATGATCCTGTTAGGAGAAATGCTATAGACAATATTTACATTTTTTTTTTGAGACAGAGCCTTGACCTATCCCCCTGGCATCATAGCTCACAGCAACCTCCAACTGAGTCTCCTGCCTCAGCCTCCCGAGTAGTTGGAACCAAAGGCACCTGCCACAATGCCCAGCTATTTTTTGGTTGCAGCCATCGTTGTTGTTTGGTGGGCCCGGGCTGGATTTGAACCTGCCACCTTAGGTATAAGTGTCTGGTGCCTTAGCCACTTGAGCCACAGGTGCCGAGCTGACAATATTTACATTCTTAAAGATATTCCTAAAGAGAGCCTGATCTAAAGAGTAAGAAAAGAAGGCAAAGATTTGACCAGCACAAACACATACACAGATTGAATAATTATGACAATGTTTGCACAGCATATTTCCAATTTCCGGCTTATGAGCCTCTGAAATATTATTTGATAAAAATAAATTTTGTTTCAATCAAAAATTTCAGATTATTCTTTAGAATTTTACATAAAAATATGAAAAAATATTTGGTTCTGGAGACCAAACAGAAATGACTCAAAAACATAGTATCTAAGACAGCAGTCCCCAACCTTTTTGGCACCAGAAACTGGCATCCTGGAAGCCTTTTTTTTCAGAGACTAGGTGGGGGTAGGGTAGGGATGGTTTCAGGATGATTCAAGCACATTACATTTATTGTGCACATTATTTCTGTTATTATTAGATTGTAACATATAATGGAATAATTATGCAGCTCACCATAATGCAGAGTCTGTGAGCGATGGGGAGTGGCTGTAAATACAGATGAAGCTTTGCTTGCCCACCTGCTGCTCACCTCCTGCGGTGTGACCCCTTCCTAACAGGCCATGAACCAGCACTGGTCAGGAGTCAGGGGACCACAGATCTAAGGTATACATTTAGAGAGGCACTAGTATTTAACTCCCCCAAATCTAGCACTTAAAAACCTAGTAGGAAACTGACAATTTATATATCTGATTGCTGATGTTTTGCAGAAAAATCATTCTCATTCTGAAGATGAGATATTCTTATTTTTCAATATTCTTTTTTTTTAAAATCTTTTGGCTGGGGCTGGGGTTGAACTCACCACCTCTGGCATATGGGACCGGGGCCCTACTCCTTTGAGCCACAGGCACCACCCATTTTTCAATATTCTTCATCAAGCTTTTCATTGGGAATTTCTCCCTGGCCACCTGCCTCGGGACTTTCTCAGTTACTGTCATGTTCCTCTACCCTCTTTCTCTCTGATTTCTTTTCTTTCTTCTTTGTTCTTTTCTACTTCCCAATACCTGTTTATTTCCTTGTTTCTTATATACAGAATTCCAGCTATTTCTCTGTTTGACAGGTCTTTATCTTTCAGCCTATGGGGCTTCATAAAGTTAACCAAACAGAATGCTGTCTTTAATTCTTTGTAAGGTGAGTAGTTGTATGGAACTTGTGGAAAGAAGAAACTAAAAATGACGCACTAAGTTGCTGTTTTCTATTTTTCTGAGGCTCTGTCTGCAGCTGAGCTCATTGCTCATGTGGTGGTAACTTTGGTGATGAGCCTAGTGCAGCCTCCAACCTTAGGGAGTGTAATGATCAAAGACCCCAGCTGCTGCGCTCTGAAATCCATCACCACATTCACCCAAGGGCACTCTTTCCACTGGCTTCTCTCAGCCAATGACTGAGTGTGGCAGGGATACTGAGATCGTTTGGACCCTGGGAGACACTGTGCTCCTCTGATGTCTGACTTTGCTCCGAGGGTTCTCTGAGGTCCTGCTGAGCCATTCTTAGATTACATGGCAGGCTAGGATGCCTCTCCCCAAACTACTCTCCTTTCCTCCCCTGGGTTGCATCACTGGCCAATCTTCCAACTATTCCATTTCCTTCGCCATTTTCTACCTTAGGCCTTTTCCCTAATAAAATTCTTGCACCTGTAATCTCATCTTGTGAGTACTTCTCAGAGGGCATGGACTAACTAACACATATGCTTACTAAAAGAGCAATAATTATAATGCTGCAGGTCCCAAACTTTTGTTATTCTTTAGCGTTTGGTCCTGCTCACACAACCTACATGAAAACAGTTGAATGAAAGTGGTCTTATTTGCCAAGGGAGGCGAGGGAGATAGCAGTTAAATAAGCAAATGTGGTGAAGAGTCAACAAGATTTTTGAGACTTGGGATCAGAAAGTTAAATGCTGGAAGACTTTTGCTGAACCCTTATCCTTAACTATACTCACTTGGCATTCTACTTTCTCTTACTCACATTTCATGCAAGAGATAGGACTGAGGGAATGGACATCGGTTGGGTAGAGTGCGATTCCCTGATCGCCAACAGATTGATTTCAAAGTTGCCTGCATATCTGAGGAAAAAGACTGACTCAGTATAACAATAAAATTGTCCTGACCCAGAGAAGAAAAAGTTAGATGTATTTGGTTTGTTACCAATGATCTATAAAACTGTGAGATAAAATTTTTCACTTATCAGATCAGCAAATGTTTAAAAGATTGATCTCATTCAGTGTTAGTGAGGGGATAAGGAAATAAGCAACTTCTTTCTGCTTGCTAGGAGTATAGACAGGTAACAACTTTAGGCAAGTTTAGTGTGTCAGGATCTATAAACATTGAAAATGGAGACAATGTATGGCCTAGAAATCCTATTTTGGAACATTTCCTACATAAATCTTGATATAGTAATACAAAGATCTACACAAGAAGCCTTCTTATTACAGGGTTGTTTGCAATAACAATATAGGAAGCAATCTCAGTGGCCAGCAAGATCAGATTGGTTAAATAAATTATAGTACATTTGTACCATGGAATATTATGTAACTGTTAATAGGACTGCAACTATCCCAGAGGCCACTTTTGTGTAAATTAGGAAAAAATATCCCCATCTGGGCAGGGTAGCTAACACCTGCAATCCTAGCACTCTGGGAAGCTGAGGTGAGTGGATTGCTTGAGCTCAGGAGTTTGAGAGCAACCTGAGCAAGAACCAGACCCTATCTTTACTAAAAGTAGAAAAACTAGCCAGCGCAGGATAGCAGGCCCCTGTAGTCCCAGTTACCTGGGAGGCTGAGGCAGGAGGATCTCTTGAGTCTAGGATTTTGAGGTTGCTGTGAGCTATGATGCCATGCACTCTATCCAGGGGAACAGAGAGAGACTATGTCTCAAAAAAAAAAAAAAAAAAAAACGGAGGAAAAGATATTCCCTTCTCTTTTCCGGGAAGCACAATTCTGTGAATGGGGCATGGACTAACTCTTAATTCCCATCATGCTCCTCTGCCAGGGGTCCCTTTGCAATGTACAATATGAACAATTTTTAATAATCCATGTACTAAAAAATAAGATAGTGCTATATAATGTCTATGATATCCTACTTCCCAAGAAAACAAAGAAGGTAGTAAAGAAAGAGAATGTATTAGTTGTCTATTATTATTATTTTTTTTCGAGACAGAGCCTCAAGCTGTCCCCCAGGGTAGAGTGCTATGGCATCACAGCTCACAGCAACCTCCAACTCCTGGGCTCAAGCGAGTCTCCTGCCTCAGCCTCCCAAGTAGCTGGGACCACAGGAGCCCACCACAACGCCAGGCTATTTGTTTTGGTTGCAGCCATCATTGTTGTTTGGTGGGTCTGGGCTGGATTTGAACCTGCCACCTTAGGTGTATGTGGCTGGTGCCTTAGCCACTTGAGCTACAAGCGCCGAGCCTTAGTTGTTTATTATAAACAGATATAAAACTTTCTCCTAAGATATAGTGTCTTAAAACAATAAAAAGTTATTATGTCACACTTTCTGTAGGGCAAGATTCCCGGTGCAGCTGAACTGGGTCCTCCAGCTCAGGGTCTCTCACACGGTTACCATAAAGATGTGGCTGGGGTGCAGTCATCTGCAGGGTCAGCTTCTGAGCTCACTCATGGAGTTGTTGGCAGGAGTTGGTTCCTTGGCTGCTTTTGCACTGAGGGCCTCACTTTCTCGATGGCTGTTTGCTAGAGGTGGCCCTCTGTTCTTTGGCTTCTCCATAAGGCAGCTTGCAGCATGGAAGCCAGTTTATCTCACAAGTGAGAAGCCTCCCAAAGAGAGTGCAGGCTGGTTTCTCTCACAAGTGAGAAGAGCCCCAAAGAGAGTGTAGGCCAATGGATGTCTCAGTCTTTCATAACCTAATCTTGACATTCATGACTTTTGCAGTAAATAAGTGCTCACTTAAAGTCATGGACAGGTTCTTGGAAACTCTGACTTTAAGTGAAACAGCGTGTAACAAAACCCATTTACCATCAGCTTATTGATATAAACAAGATTTAAGTTCCTACAGAATATTTCTGGCCACAAAAATATCACCAAACTTCTAAATAAAGACCAAAACACTTAGAGCAACAAACGTTGAAACGAATATGAGCTATCATCCATTTAAGAAAAATACTAAAACAAGTAAGATAATTATTTTCCCAAGTTTTGGTGAATCAGTGAATGATGTGGTCATAGCAGTGGTGCGTTAAATCCAGGAATCAATGTATGCAAATTGAAAATTGTCAGCAACACCTCCTACCACCATGTAATTAAAACAAAATCACCATCACAAATAGGGCAGCTAGCTGAATGCTTTCTGACTGCATTTGTTGTTGTGCATTTGTATGATTATCATAGATGGGACAAATTTTATTGGACAATAGTTTGTATCCATTCATTCATTCATTTTCCAACTCAGTTCAAGGTCAAGAGTGGCCAGAGCCTCTCCCAGCAGCTCAGGGCTCAAGGAAGGAGCCATCCCCTCAGAGGGTGGGCTCACACTCACCCACACCCAGTCACCCTGGAGCCCAGTAGACATACTACTTCGCTACTTTGCCAAACCTGCATGATCTTAGGATGTGGGATCACACCAGAGTACCCAAAGAAAACTCACACAGATGTGAGCAGAATGTGCAGACTCCACAGAGACAGAGGTCCCTGACAGAATCTTTTAATTTTTGTCTCATCAACACTTACGATGAAACAACTTTGAATGAAAAGATGTTGTTGGAGGACCTGCTGTATGCCAGTCAGTAGCTTCCGCCCACACTCAAGGAGAGGGTATCACTCAAGGGCATGAGTGCCAGGAGGCTGGAGGCCTTTGAGACCATTTTGGAAGGTGCCTGCCACAGAAATATGCAGTGAACTGCAAATATGTAAATGGTTATCTCTGAGGCAGAGAATTGGAGATTTTGTTTTTTAATATTCTTTCAAACTTAAAGAAAAGTTGTCAGAATAGTACATGGTGCACTTTTATACCAGTTTACTCGGATGAACTGTTTCCAATTTGCCTCAGTGAGTTGCCATTCTTTCTTTTTACACATAGTTCTTCTGTGCATGCATATTCTCTTTTCTTTCTGAAGCGTTTGTGAGGAAGTTGGTGATACCCATGTCACTTTTACTTTTACTATCTCAGTTTGTTTTCTAAGTACAAAGACATTTTCTTACATAACTATCGCACAATAAAATACCCAAATCAGGAAATCAAAAGTTAACGCTACACTATTGCAGAATCCATATTCAAATTTCATCAAATTTCCCAGGAATTCTTTTAGAACTTTTTTTTTTCTTGGTCCAGGATCTGGTCCAGGATCATGCATTTTATTTACTTGTCATGGCTCTTTAGTCTCATTTAATCTGGAACAGTTCCTCGGCTTTCTGGGTCTTTCTTGATCTTGACATCCTTGGAAGAATCCAATCCGGTAATTTTATAGACTAGCTCTTGATTTGTGTTTATTTGGTGCTCCCTTCATTATTAGACTTAAGTTATCCATTTGGGCAGGAATATCACAAACTTATTGTTGAGGAGGGTTGCTTTTAATAAACGTGTTAATATTACAGAATTTGTTATAATGAAGATTTTTGTCATTAAAATAGGAGATCTTAGTACGAGGGGAAAAAAAAATCCCTCTTTTTCTGTGATCACCAGTTGTACCACTCTTTCCCATGACCAATGACAGGAGATCGCTTTTGGAGTTTGCAGTGGACACTGACCATGAGGCTTATTTATTCCCACCATCCTTCTGGTCACAGCATTCTCTTGGAAGCTTTAAAGGAAAACCCAGATGGGGGGGCGGCAGCCATCAGTTAAATAAATAAATACCTCGAAAATGAAGTTTTAATACAGGGAATGACAACTAAGCTTTAATGGCTATCAACTGTGATGTGGATTTCAGCCGGGATGTCGGTAAAAATTCCACTGCTGCTCGTGCCAACGTTACCTGGCCAAGGATAACATGAGAGATTCAGTCAGTCTGCAAAGGACAAGGAGAACTTTCTAATATTAGAACCAGCATTTATTAGCGCCTCCGATGAAGGGGTGATTACTTTTAAACACTGCAGCTAGAAGAATAATAAGTAAACATATGGCAGCATCATTTGTGGTAAGGAGACGGAAGAGAAGAAATGCAGTTGAAAGTGAAGGAAATCCCAGTTAGACGATGCGCTACGATGAGCCGGGAGTGTCAAACCAGCACACAGGTTGGGTTTTGCCACTGGAAAGAGGGAGGACACCCCGTGTTGGGACCCATGCCACCCTCCCGACACCATTTGCCACACGGATCCAGACATCAGCCTTAGCGTTGCAAGCGCTGCCCATCAGGAAAGCTGAATTTGGAGCTGGGACCGCCTGGCGTGGCTGCCCACAGTTGTTGCTCTCTTTCTCTCTCACGAACACAGTGGCGGATTTTTGACCTCCGTTGGCACAATCTCCCAATGTTCTCTTCCCCAACTGGCTCAGTGCATGGTCAGAAGCCGCCTCACTCACTTTCCACTCCTTGATTCTCATCTTATTATCAGATTTTCTCCCCTTTTCCTTAATGGGAAACTCTGGGGAAGGGATTGTTTTGGCTGGAATTTAACAAGGCACAGGTGGTTTTACCAGCTGCAAGTTCTTTAGTTCTTGTTGGCCGTCCACCAACTCTTGGTCTTTTCACAGTTCTTTCTGTGGTGGTGGAGGAGGGAGGGGGCAGGAAGGGACAGTGGGTCCTTGATGTTGTCGTTCAACATCAGCAGCTGTCTCAGGTTGGCATTGAGTCCAGCGTGTTCTTTGGGAAGGGATTTTTTTTCCTCTTGAGATTGGAGAGAGCTGAAGGCAACAGCCAAAAAATGACAATTCCGCCTGGATCTTGGTCGGTGTGTGGCAGGGGGACCAGGGCAGGGCACCCTCCACCCCCTGCACACGTCCCTGCCCCTGTGCCTGGCTCCTCACATCACCACCGATTGCAGCCTCAGAAATTCAGGCTCTAACTCGGCTGCTGCCTCTTCACTCCCTGGCTGGTTGGAGTCCAATGACACCAGCATCGTCTCCCAAAATAGACGAAAATAATCCTCAGCTCGGTCTCTCAAATGCCTCTTTTTGAGGAAAGAAAAAAGGAACTTAAAACTTGAAAGCATTTTTCCTTCTTCCTCTTCCTTTCCCAGCATCTTTTTGATAACAACAATAAAACACTTGAATGTGCTGTGTGACCTCCAGGGCCAACCCCGTTCACTGTTCTCTTCTCAGCCTTTTTTATTTTGAAAACATTAATTTGACCCCTTTCCTTAGTACCGCTTCAAGCCCCTGCTCAGGTTTCCTCCGACTTTCCTTCCTACGAGGCTCTGCTTGAAAAGCCTGGTTCTGTGAATCCTTGATGTGTGTGGGCGCGCGCCTCCCCCATTAATCTGAACCCGCGGGAAAGGGGAAGCTGAAATGGCCCTTTATTGGCTAATTCCTCTCCCCCCTCTGTCCTCCTTCTCTCCTCTGATCTTTCTGTTTTCATTTCTCCCTGCCCTCCTCCTCCCTAATCGCCTCATCCCTCAGCACTAGACAAATACTGGAATCTTCACGTTGGTATGAGCTGATTAGAACCGAGAGCTGCCAGGGAGGGCCCCAGGCCTTTCCAGGCACTGTGACATCACTCCTTTCCAGCTGCACAAAGTGCTGATTCCTCTCTCAATCCCTGATAAAAATCACCTGATCTGTCTCCTGGGATTTTTTTTTTTTCACACCACCACTCCATCTGTTACGTGAGCATTCTATGGATACATCCTTCCCTGCCCCGCTCCAAACTGGAGAGGAAAAGTTATGGGAAGAACATCTTGGTAAGTTTGTGTGTGTCAGCCGGGTTTTCCCAGTCCGGAATCAGCTCCTCCAGAGAATAAAAGTCCATTAGCTGTTTAATAATGCTTTGTTGATATTCCACCTCTTTCTGTTTGCTTTGCACACAGAGCAGTTCTTTGAAACCCAAACGGCCTGGAATGAAGTGCAGAAAGATGTTACAGTGGGGGGACTGGGTGTGTGTTTTGGGGTTGTGGGCAAAGAGTATGAGGCCTGAAAAGCAGCAGTGGGGGAGGGGTAAGAAGGAGAAAGATGGAGAAGGTTTTCTGCCTCCTGGGTTTTCCCCAGGGAGGACTGGGGGTGGTGGTGGTGCTGCTGCTTTGGCTGGTAGAGATGCCCAGAACCTCAGGGACACACGTCATCAAAGATAAGTATAAACACATATTTGAAAGCCCAGTAAAAACGGGTTTTGGATTATCCCCTGCTTTGGATTCTCCAAACCTCCCTTTTTATCTTCTTCAACCAGAACAACCAGGAATGAATATTATTTGATTTGGCCAGAACCAGCACTTTAAAAAAAAAAAAACAAAAACCATAGTTTTGGTTTATATGTCATTGCGAAGTATTCATCATATTTAGGGGATGCTGGATACACCTGTCAATTCAATAGAGAAAATACACTTCATTCCTACCTGTCTCTCTCTGCTCCAAGGACCCCCGCAATGCTAATCTTGAGCAACATTCTTTTCCCAGTAAGAGCTCACATCCAATCTGAATGCTAAATAATGTTGTCATGAGGTTGCATGGGCACTGGTTAAGATCTATGCCCAAACTATAATGAATCTCTCTTCCACATAACTGTTATTGTGGCCAAAACTGGTGAACAGCCCATCCTCAGGGGAGCAGGGGGAGGAGACTAGAATATTGTGTTGGATTCTGTCCTGGACATATCTTCGGCTAGACTCCTGGAGCAGTTTAAATCAAGGGCTGGGCTGAGCAGGCCTGAATGGTTTTCAAATGACAGATTTATGGAGGGAGGCCTAATTAGATCATGGTAATTTGTAGTATGACAATATCTTTTGCTCAAGATCTCAAAGCAAATTTCTGCCTTGTAGGTGGCAAAAAAAAAAGACTCACAAATGGTAAAGGGTACTCTGAATATCACAACAGGGTCGGAGTCACAGTTTGCATTTGTGAAACACTCTACAGTCTTGCTACATGTTTGAATAATTTTACCTTATTTGAGCATCACAAAATCCTCTGGTGTAGGATAAAAAGGGGCCAGCATTTCTTTCATTTTACAGAAAAGAAAAATGGAGGAATTGACTGTTAGGCAACTTGCCCAAGACCATGGAGTCAGTAGTGGGTTGATTTTTGTGTGCTTCACATGGATTGTCAGGGATTCTGGGGAAATAAAAGAGGAAGACCCTAAGCTACCAGACAAAAGGAAACCACAAGAGACTGAGATTCTGCTTCTAATCCCTAGGCAGAAAGATGCGTGGCTGAGGAATACAAGCCACAGGGAAGCCCAACTGGGCAAGGGCGACAGGAAGCCTGGTGGTCCTTCTGGGTTAAAGGCTTAAAACGGATGGCAGATCAAAGTGTGAGGAGTACAGAGAAGACTGGAGTTTGCACATCATGTGCAGTCTTGGGCAAAAAAATACTATTATTAGCCAGGCATTGTGGTGGACACTTATAGTCCCAGCTACTAGGGAGGCTGAGGCAGGAGAATGGCTTGAGCCCAAGGGTTTGAGGTTGCTGTGAGCTATGACACCACTACACTCTACAGGGGCTAACAAAGTAAGACTCTGTCTCACTAAAAAGAAAAAATACTATTATATGTGGGTAACCATGAGAAGACAGCAGAGGACATCTGTCACTTGATAGGTGCCAGCAGAGGTGCTGGTGCCCTAGAAGGACAGGGGCAGTAGTGGACAGAATTGCTGAGTGCTCTCCATGGCCACTCCTCCCTAGGATCGCAGAGAGCTGCCTGGTCAGCCTGTGAAATTGTCCGTTCCTGATGACCATCTATGTATGAATTTTCAGGGAATTCCATTCCTGTCGGTCCCTACCATTGTGGTTAGGGTGATGCATGGATTTTGCCTTCACACATTTTGCCCTCCAGAAAGAGGGCTAAGCCTTGTGCCTGTCTAATCATGAGCAAGTGGACGGCGACACCTATCACAAAACAGCTTGCCTTGGTGCCTCGTGTGCTCTGCTACCCTCTGATGGGCATCGCCTGTGTGTTCTACAGTAAGGGAAAGATGGAGGCTCATTCTTTCTGGCTTTCTTAGTAAGATTCGGCATGTGACTGAGCCTTCCAAATATTTGCTGACATCCAAATGATGCCCCTGCCCTTTCTATTTCTTGAGATTTCTTACTGAAACAGACCTTGATAGACAACTACCATACATTAATAGTTTGGGTGTTTGTATATTTTTCTCATTTCTTCTCTTTGTCTCTTTGTATCTGTCTCTATCTCTAAGGATGAAGATCCTACCGTATTGGAGACAGAGCCAATACCTACTACTGAATAACCCTGACCCCTTATGACTAAATGAAGTGGGAGAAAATTTCATGTTCTACTATTCACCTGTCTCCAGCATGTTAGGGCAAACCTTAAACACTGTAATACACCCTGTATTTAGCAAATCGAAATACCTTCATTCTTAGGGACTAAATAAAGGGGAATAAATGAATTTCCCATGTTCAGTGAGGTCATATCATACAGTCCTCAGCCTAGGCTCACCTTTCCCCACCGTGTAATTAATCCTGAGTGGCCAGATGATGGGCAGAAGGCAGCTTTGGGGACCTGCAAAATCTCTAGACAGCCTCCCTTGACTGTTTGAGCACATGGATTATGACAAAAATCACAAACTGTAGACTTAGCACATTCTCCCAGAGCAGGAGGGGAAGGTGATAGCCTTCTCCCAAGTCAGAGGAGAGACGGGTATTGAATAAATCACAACAAATATGTGATCTGTCCTGCAAATGATATGAAAAATTAAAGACGAAGAAAAGTGAAGACAGCGCTTCTCAAATGACAGAGCTGAGCTGTGGAGAGGCTGAAGGGGGAGCGAGAGGGAGGCAGCGGGGGAAGGGCAGAGTGCTAAATTTGTGAAAAGAAAAACACTGATGCTATGCATAGTCTGAAAGATGACATCTCTCCCTAGTCCAGATGGCAATTTTTTAGAGTTTTACTTGCATTTTCTGATTGAACAAACTTTGCTCAGATACTGTTATTAATGTTAGAAATCAGGGCTCCGGCTCCTGTTTTCTCACCAAGGTGGTTTGACACTGCTGTTCAGGTGAAGGAGAGTTCAGAGTCTCGGGGAGCTGCAGCAGCTTGTGCTTCTGGAGAAATGGAAGGATGACTCCCAGGCAGCAGATCCCACCACTCCATAAAAGGGAAGAACCTTGGCTCTCTGTGTGAATTCTCTTTGTGATTTGGAAGACAAATACCTCTGCTGAGTTGTCTATGAGCAGGAGCTGCAGATGGTTGGACCTGAGTTCTTACAGGCTGTGCTGGAAGCAAGGGAGGCTGTTCCACTCAACTTCATCCCTGCTAAGTGTTTGCTAAGGGTGGGGTCTCGTAAGATGATGAGTGATGTGTGATATAGGTAACAGAGGATGGTAAGGGATGTGGACCGCCATGCTAGGTCTCACTGTGAGTAGAGAATGCCTTAAAGTCGCTCCGGTGGGAAACTTGGAGATTGTCATGATTGCTTTCACTGTAAGACAATGCTAAATATGTTTTCTTAGGAAATCCCAGGCAGCAGAGAATTACTCAGAATCCTTTCTCATCTTGGTATTGAACTCCAAAGGATATTTATAAGATCCGAAGGCTTCAAGGGAAGCAAAAAAGGGAGGGCACAAAAATTTCCTTCCAGAGCGTTTGGCTCTTCTGGAGATTTCTTGATAGTGATGCATGCCCCATTCCTTTGTTTCGGGATGTCAGCCTGTGAATCAGAGGCAGAGATCCCTCTTGGTTTTAGTTGTCACTGATGTCTATTTATAGTCATGGCCAAATGTGACCTCATTCTCCAGGTTTTGCAAGCTCAGCAAAGTGAGAGCAGGTTAGCCTGGCCACGGGTCTCTGAGGAACACCCCAGATGCTGCTGTGTGTCTTGTCAGCAGTGCCGAGGTTTGCCTCTTTCTGCCACTTCTCAAATGCCTTTCAGCTCAGCACGTCAGAGAACAAGGGGATTGGAGGAGCCATCTTTGAAATCAGGAGGAAATTGGAGGTCCTCAAAGAGGTACAAGAGTTGCTCGTTTTTCTTTCTTTTACCCTTTCTTCTCTCCCTCTCTGTCTTCCTTCTTTCTCAGATTTTTCCCTTCTTTTTCCACCCTTATTTTCCTGAAAAATAGAATAAAGGCAGTAGAAAATGGTAAAACAACACAGGATTGGATGAATTCCCAATGGAATAATACCCCTGAGGCCAGACCACTAAAAGTTTCCAGGAGTTCAAGCAGGACCCTGATCCTTTATCATAAGTGTTTCAATAGGGGGACCTCGTCAGACCACATGGCTGAGAACATGACCGCTCTTGTCTTTGTAGGACCCATGATGCTAGCAAGCACTACCTAATTCAATGGTCCAATTCCTGGGGCTCCTTGTTCATCAAATGAAGGTTTATTGTGTTGTGTGCCAGGCTCCCTCTGAAGTCAACTATGGTCCTTCTTCCTGCATTTTTTTCATCCTTATGTTGAGCAAAACTGAATTTCTGGGAGAAACTGAACAATCTATGACATGAGCTTACATCTTTGAAATCAATGAAAAATCCTCCTTCCTCTAATCCAGGAGTCTTTACTAAGCTCATGCTGGCTGGAGTGATCCCTTTCTTCCTATTTCATTCCATAACTATTTATTCAGTGTGACTTAAAATGTTTGTCTTTAAGTCTATGAAGTCGTAGGAATCAGTGGAATTTGGTCAATTCAATTGAAACATCTCTTTAGCCAATTGTTAAAGAAACTTGACTGTTCAGTGAAGAGCTGCTGTTGCCTTGGCACATCGATGGAGCCCACGTGTCAATGGCTCACTGGGTGGGTGGCATTGTGAAAGGCCTGGCACAGATGGGTTTTGCAGAAGTGATTTCTGCCCACCAAGTAGCCAACACTGGCTGAAATGTAGGGGGCTCAGAGAACCTGAAGGAACGCAGAGAAAGGCAGCCTAGGATTGAGGACAGTCCTGCCCTGTAGGCAAACCGAAACCTCATACCAGAGAAGAGACTACCCATATTTTCTGCCGTCAGCTTCTACCAGTAGAAATCATATTTAAATGACATTTGTGTCATAACAAAGATGCGTTCCTAAGTGAAACCTATTTCAATTTGTTCTGAGTGTGTTTAAATTTGATCTTGTCTAACCTGAGATTAGTCTGAGATAAAGATGAAAAAACTCAAGGAGCAAAAATGTACAGCAAGAAAGTGGCAATTCAAATATTCCTCTTTCGCCAACATCCCTATAAACTAAAACCTAAAGCAGCTTCTATTATTTCATATTTGGCAATTGCAATAGAAAATTGCATCTGGACTGACAATGTGTACCCCTCACTTCAGCCCAAAGTGCTTACAAGTTGCCAAGTGACAGCAAACCCCCAGGAGAAAAGATGGAGACATCCTTACAGAAATATGGGCGAACCTTCAAGGGCAAAGGCATCTACTGCTGTGTCCAAGGGCAAAGAACAGGCTGGAAGCTGTACATCAGGATGACCATCAATTTCATGGGAATCCTGAGTTCTTTTCTCCCACCCCTCCCAATGATTTGGCTTTCAAAATTGCATCTGCTGTTCTCTCTTTAAAAGATACGAAAATTATATCTCTGATTGGAAGTTTCCTTTATCCCTACCTCCAAGAGCCTCCTTCATGTTGAGGTTAAAGGGGAATATTAATAGGACCAGTGGGGAAAGTATTAAAGACAAATCTCAGTTGTATAGTTAGGGGCAAAGAACCTATTTGTGACAGCTTAGGTATAGATATTTTAGCAAATATTTGGTTCCATGATGGTTTCTCTGTCCCATACAGAACTTTCTTGCTTATATCCCTAAGGCTGTCAAAGAGTGTATTTTAAAGAAATTCAACCTTATCTCAATATTTACCCGAGTGGATCATAAATGTTTCTTAACCAAATAGCATTGACTTCTGGATATTTTGCTGTGTGGGATTAACAGAGCTCTGTAATTATGAAGGCTCTAGAGCTAATCAGAATTAAAAGTGAATGTTAGAACTCTCAATATCCTGCAGTGGTGGCTGCCAGCCCTGGGGTCCAGGACACTCTTTATTTACTGATTGATTTCAAGGAGTCTGTGACCCCCTGTGTCCACTAGACATCATCTGTGTGTAGAATGAATGTCACAGGCTGTCTGAGGTCATAAAGCGACGCTCATCCCCGAAGAGTCTGGCAATCTTTTCTAGAACACACAGTGTTCAGTGTTCAGGGTTTCCTCCTAGGTTTTGCCAGGTTCACTTAAAAAGTTAGGAGTCCCATACTCTCCCTGACAGACAATGAACACCACCATGACCTATCACCTTCCTGTACTCAACAGCATATGTGTTTCTGTTTGTTTGATGCCCAGGGCCACATCGGTACATATAAGCCAGCTTGGGAAGAAACACGTCAATATCCACTTGAGCTCCAACAATAATTTCAAACAAATATTAAGACATTCCTTTAGTAGTTTTTGAAATAAGCATTCAGTTCATGAAAACTATTCACTGTCTCATCCTATTTCTACCAGAAGATGAATAAGGTCTGAATCTCCCTCTGTTTTCAGGAATGTCTGGCCCATGATTGGCGTTTACTGAATACAACTTCACTTATTTATATGTTATAAATAATTATACCTTAATAATAATAGTCATCTTCACTGTGCAGTATTATTTGTATCTTTCTAAACATTCTTGACCACTAAGATATTAGGTGGGCAGATAATAAAATTTCCCACTAACACAGGAAACAATAGAAAGATACACACCAAGTCTCGTGCTCCTTAATAGATTCAACACTGTGCAGGAAGTCACTGTCCGGTGCTCTAAATAATTATCAGTCAGCCCCATCAGGCTAAAGTGGGTTTCCATCGATACTGAGGTTAGCTTTGCCTTGCCTCAGTTGACCCTGAATGCGGAAGGGAAAACAGCCTGGGCACACCTAATGGCTCCTGCTGTCAAGCTGTCCAGGAGGGGCAAGGGTAGTGAAGCGGCGGAATCAATCACCAGACTCATTAATCGGTGGCCTCCCACCCTCCCGTGAGCTCCCCTGGCCTGCGACTTTCTCACCCTCACTGCTCTGTGCTCCCAGCATGCTTGTGTCCCCTTCAAGGGCCCGTGCACCTGCTCATTGCACCACACTTCCCTCTTGGCCCAGGAGTCCTAACAAATGTGCTGCTGAAACTTAAAAGAGAATGTTTCCAAAATCACAACACCCATTTGCCCCAACACACCCGCACACACACACACACACAGCCCTCACTAAGATTGCCCCGGCATCAGTGTCGTGTACAGATAGCCCTCCGCTCCCATTTCCTACTGCCCCCTTCCCCCACCACTCTAAGCCCTTGTGCTCCACTCTATCCGAGACCCGTGTGGCTGGCCGGTGCCTTCCCTCTCTCCTGCTTGGAAGCGGCAGCCTCCCATCAGGGCTCTGTGTGCCAGCCCTGTACTGTACTTCATTAGGCAGCTCTATTTAATGGTTTCAACAAAAGCCATCATTTTAGCCCAACTGCCTTGACTAAATTAAAATTTCCAATCTCTGTTTTAGTGTTCTGCAACTGATGTATACATAAGCAAAACCGGTCAACATCTGCCAGGGGGTTGGCCAAAAGTTCTGTAAAGATGTACTTCACATTTCTGAGGCATGTGCAAAGTAACAGCGTCCTTATTCTCCCGAGAGCTCTCATGGTTTTACTTCACCATTTGTTCAAACACACTTTAGCTGCGGATGAGCCATCCAGTTGATTCTCCCCTTGGTTGCCGTTTTATCTGTAGTGTCATTTTGAGTAATTGGGGTATGGTAGCTGATCAACTTACAGGTTTCTCATTGGCAGAAAGGGACCGTATTGGCACCAAGAAAGAATGTGATGGGTCCTCTCGGTGCATAAGCAAGTGTCCCTCTCTTGCACTTGGCTACCCAAGGCCATTATGAAATAAGCTTAATAAAGCCTCCAAGTGTATAGGTCGTCTTGAGTGGAGGGAGGCACCTATGGAAGGAACATTCTAAACCAATGTGGAAAGATGGTCAATGTACATATTTAGCCAGTGATCTGTGAAAGTTTTTGAATTAGTTTTTAAAGCTTTGTTAAGACCAGAACGCACAGATGTTGAAAACAAGTTCAGATGTAGCGACAGATGGTATTTGATTATGAAGCAGACTGTTCATATAATACAAAGATGCTGCTTCTGCCATACACAAGTAACTGCAGAGAGTGCGGTAGAAATTTTGGAAGGCAGGCGGTTCGAGAGGGTCTTTGTGCAGCAATAACTTTCCCATTTTCCAGCAGTGCTAGAATTGGGATAATTTCCCCCTTTTCTTTTCACTCAGTGCCTCTCTTGCCCTTCAGGCTCCACCTCCCTTTCCAGACTCCTTTTCCACAGCCGTAAACATTCCTCTCTCCCCTTAGCAAATTGTCTTACCTGGGCACCCCGTCTCCCACAGCAACAGCGTCGAGTCAGAAAAGGGGTGGCCCAAGTTAGGGGGGAATAGGAAACGACTGTCCATGTTGCCATTGTCTCAGGAAACAGACTTCTCATCATTTACACTTTGCCCTGAGAACTCAATCTTTAAAAGAGGCCAGGATTATGGCTCCAAACGTGCTCCACGCACGTGAGCTGAGGTCCCGGCCAGCACAGCAGGAACACGTTTCAGCCTCCGCTGCCTCTTCAGGGAGATGGGCATAAGGGTCGCCCTGCTTATCTTCCAAGGGGGCCAAGAGGATGGTAGAAGATGCTGGGTTACCCAGGGCCTTGAGAAATGGGAAATGCTGTTCAGATGCATGGGATTGTCATTGTCAAAATCAGAAACTTTAGCCCAAGAGTGGGAGAGTGCCTCGTCTTATTCCCAATCAGAAATCTACTCTTCATCTACCCACAGGTCCTAGAAAAGTGCTGCGGCATCAGGAACGATGCTCATTTCACAGCGTGAGGACAGCAGGGCCCTGGCTGGAGACGGATGCTCTTCAAGTGACTATTTTACCTTTTCCCTCTGGAAACGAGTTAAGGACCAGCCATTGAGAGACCACTGAGCTACCAGATCTTAGCCAGAGGTCCTTGGTGATGGCTCTGGTTGTGGAGCCAAGGCAGGTGACACGAGTTCAGCAAACAAGAACAAGCAGCCTCCTTTCTAGCCTCCTCCAGAGTCCACGCCGTCAAGTCTAGCTGAGTTTCCAGGCCTTGTTTCCAAAGGCTTTTGTGGCTCTTGCACTTTTCTGTCTCCACACATTTGTGTCCCTGTCTGTGTCACAGTGTTGATGTGGGAGGGGTCTGGATGGAGGAGAGCCCAGCACAGCCTCATTCCTGTACAACTCACAAGCCCCCCGCCCGGACCCTGCAATCCGAGTCTCTTGTTTTGAAGAGCTTCCTATGTGCCAAATAATATTTAACAAACACAGATGAACAATAAGAGATGAGGGGAAGGCCCCGTATGCCAAGATATGTTGGAGGAGATTTCAAGGGAACGTTGTCAATGACATAGCTCCAGTGGAAAAGGGGGTAGGGAGAGAATAGAGAAGAGTCCAGGGTGGAGGGGGATGGAGAGGACAGGGAGGCATTTTCAGGAATCTTCCTGGGATGGTAGGCCATCCTGTAATGTTTTACATGCCATTTATACAAGTGCCATCTTTTCTGTTAATATTATCAGTCTACAGGCCAGTGAAATCAACCTAGTTTTATTGGGGGTACTGCTGATATGACATGACATTATAATAAATGCCTGGGGTTTGGTTAGTCAATAAGAAAAGAGATTCGGATTCTCCCTCCAATTTGCAAATGTATTTAAAGCTCCTTGTATCTTTCTTGAAGGCAGGAACAGTGACATAACTTGTGGGGGATCAACCCAAAATGAAAATGTATGGTTCCCTGTTCGAAAATTGTTAAGAATTTCAAGAAGATGACAGCAGAGCAGTAAAGCAAACTGGAGACCCTCTTGAGCATGGGCCCTGCACACTTGTAGCCTTGGCCCTGATTGTGGGAGGAGGGTGGAAAAGCAAACTTCTCTAATCAGCTCCTGTCCAGAATCCCTGCAGCACCTGAGAGACTGCAGGGGTGTGCACATCGATGGGTGGCGCTGCAAGACATGAGCAGATTACCCACAGTGAGGATGAAAATGATGGCTTGTGACCACGGATTCATGGTAGGCAGTGCAGAGGGGAATAAAGTGGACTGGACAAAGAAGCAGATTCTGGGCTTCACTCTCAATCCCATCCCTAATCAGACTTATGACCTTGCCCATGAGAGCGGGACCAGGCCCTCTTGCTCCAAGCATTTCCCAGGCTTAATGGGAGCCCCAGAGTGACAAGGTAGATGTACCAAGTACAAGCTTTGGTAAGTAGGTGCTCTTGGTTCAGGCAAGGTCCATGGCAGGGTGGGGGCAGGTAAATTGATTAGGTGTCCTTTGTGCTCAGCACTATGGCATGTGCCATGGTGACTGCAATGATACTTAAGGAAACGCTGGTGCTAGGGACCAGGCTGGGGTATCCCCCATCCCCAGACCCTGGAAGAAGGTACACACATCCTTAGCAGGAGCGTGCAAGTCCCTAGGAGGGACACAGACTTCCCATGAACGTTCACTCTGGTGAGGAAACCAGCTCTGGGAGAGGCTCTGTTAACTGCCCAGTGTTTCAGAATTATGAACAAAAACAGTGAACTTAATGATGTACAGAAAAAATATCTGTCTGCTGGGGAATAAGTGCCATTTGACCAAGGAACTCCATTAAATGACAAGACCCACAGCTTCAGATCCAGAGCAGAATGGCAGATGGGAGAGGCATTCGGCCCTGACTTGGGCTGCCTTCTCTTCCTGAGACTTTTTCTGACAGCTGTTTTTGATGAGGACTAATCTGGCTTCCCTTTCCATGTCTGTGCCCCCGTCACGCCATCCTCCACCTCTGTCACTTCTACACTGGGGGCCAGATCGTGTCTAGGGGAAGTGTTGCCCTCACCGTGGCTGGGGCTCCTCTTTCCACGTGCAACAGCTTTGCGTGTTCTGCTTTGGGGGGAAATTGTCCAACTATGAGTTTGTGTTACTTTAAACCATTAAATTTGCGGTAATTTGTTGCATAGTCATTGGCAGTTAATAAATTTTACTTTAAATCGTATAGTAACAACTACCCCACATCGAGTGTCTTATTATGTACCTGGATTTATACAGGGGTATTTAAATCTGTTTTCTCTTTATTCTCACAGCAGCCTGGTGAGGGAGGTTTTCTAAAACCCGTTTTAGAGAAGATGAACCTATGGTTCAGGTCTCTTGTTCAAGAGCACAGAATACGAGATGAGATGAGGGGTTTGAACCCAGGTCTTATTTGAGAACTGGTGCCAACTAAGCATGAGGACGGTTTTCTTTTGCTGTGATTTCTGCCCTTCTTGCCAAGCCTCTGTCCAGTCTACTGCCCTGCTGACATATCCAGATCCCACTCTATACTTGACTTTCCCGGCTCTCATTCCCATTTCTGCAACGTGCTTAGGAAACCTAGCACATCTCCCATCTAAGTCACTGGGGGCCAAGCCCTCCTCAGGGACACACAGCACCCCTGAGCCTCGGATTGCAGTCCCCTCACTAGTTGCCACTGCTGCCTCCTCTACTGGGGTTCCCTGAGCTGTGACACTGTAGGCTGCAGTGATTCTTCACAAAGACAATTGTCCCTGTGGCCCATAACCCCCTACTGGACACTGTCAACGACGTCATAGTGTGTATTGGTTTTCTATGGCTTTGTAACAAATTACCACTGATTTAGTGACTTAAAGCAACACAAATTTATTATCTTATCTTAGCATTTCCTGAGTTGTACCCTCTGATCAGGGTCTCACCAGGCTGAAGTCAGTCAGGTATCAGCCAGGACTGTGACTGCCTGTAAGGCTTGGGGTTCTCTTCCAGGTTCTCCGGTTGTTGCCAGAATTCAGTTGTGGTTGTAGGACCAAAGTCCCTGTTTTCTTGACAGCTGGTGACTAGGAACCACTTTTTTTTTTTTGAGACAGAGTCTCACCTTGTCATTCTGGATAGAGTGCTGATTACAGGTGCCCTCCACAACACCAGCTATTTTTAGAGACAGGGTCTTGCTCTTGCTCAGGCTGGTCTGGAACCTGTAAACTCAGGAAATCTACCCACCTCGGCCTCCCAGAGTGCTAGGATTACAGGTGTAGCCACCTCGCCTGGCACTAGGAACCACTTTTAGCACTTATAGGCTGCCATCGAGTCCTTGCTATGTGCCCCCAAAGACAATTTCCACATGGTTGTTTGCTTTTTCAAAGCCAGTAGGAGACTCTCTTGTAAGAGATTACCTAATTAGGTCAGGCCCACTCAGGATAATCTCCCTTTTGATTATCTCAAAGCCAATTGCTGAGGGACCTTAATTATATCTGCAAAATATTCTCACCTTTGCCATAGAATGTAACCCAATCATGGGAGTTATCTAGCATTACACACACAGGTTCTGCCCATGGTCAAAAAAAGAGGATTACACAAGACAGGGACCTGGGAGAAGGGCAAGCTTGAGGGTGGCCCAAATGCTGCCCACCGCAAAGAACTGAAGAGAGTGCAGCTATCTCTTAAGACAAGAGGTCCCTGGAAACTAGTATGTAGCTAATAAGCAACTCTGAAAGATGCTCGAGGGAACTTCCAGGTGTACAACAGCAGGTGCCTTCATGATCTTCCAAGGAAGCATGTTACGCTGGTGGCTTGAAGTCTTCTAGTCCAGAGCTACTTAGGACTTTCTTTCCCTTTGCATTTTTCTATAGTTTTTAGCAATACGTTTTTCTTCCATGCATTTTGTTGCTCTTATTTATATTAGGGCAAAAATTTATTACTATTTTTTCAGGAAAAAGTTTTATTACGAATGTTTGCAACTTTCCTTCTTGTCCTTGGTTTCCGACAGGAATAGTCATTGCTTCTACAGGTAGCTCCCTGCACCCCTTTGTTGTGCAAACCTATGTAATGGGCATATAATAGGGAATACCAGATAATCAACTCTTTCAGAGCTCAAATTTTGGAGTCAGACTAGGGTCAAATCCCACTTTCGCCACGTACTTGCTGGGTGACCTTGGGTAGCTAACTTCTTCTATCTCTGTGTCCTCATGAGTGGGGTACAATGATAGTATCTACCTTATGTGACTGTGAAGATTAAATGAGTTGATAAATGTAAGGAAGCTGAAAACGTCGGGCATGTTGTAACTCCATGTGTCATTTGCTAGTACTACCATTCATGGAGTAAAGATCTATAAGAGATTGGAGAGGGTGGGAAGATGTTGAGGTATACAAAAATTTGAGAAACTTGGGGATTGAAATTAGGAGTTGAGAATGGGTGAGTTTCAGGGAGTTTTCACTGATGTGGAAATTTCAGAAGGAGCAGAGAGGGGGAAAGAGGAAATTGTAGATATTGGTTGTGATGACCTCTCCACTTTCTCTTGTAGTATTTCATCCAGAGATTGTGTACAGATGTGACGTGCTTTTAAATGAGCTATCAGATTTAGACTGGGCTACGTGGACTCAGAGACATAATTGGGTTACATACTCATTCTCTGAGTCACAATTAGCCTCCATTCAATGAAAGTCTAATTCATATGTTGTGCTGGATACAAGAAATACACTAGTTTCTGTCCTCAAAAAGTTTATGGTTTGGGGCAGCTGGTTAGGGCCCTGACCACATACACCAAGGCTGGTGGGTTCAAACCTGGCCTGGGCCAGCTAAAACAACAACAAGGACAACTGCAACAACAACAACAGCAACAAAATAGCCGGGCATTGTGGCAGGTGCCTGTAGTCCCAGCTACTTGGAAGACTGAGGCAAGAGAATCACTTGAGACCAAGAGTTTGAGGTTGCTGTGAGCTGTGATGCTAAGGCACTCTACCCAGGGTGACACCTTGAAACTCTGTCTCAAAAAAAAAAATTTATGGTTTGGATATGAGTCAAATACAGTATAGAGTGAACCACATATAATAATGGCTATTATTTATAGAGTTCATACTGTGAACTATAATTCTAAATTTGAAATGATTCCTGACTTCTGGGAATTTTCAGTCTAGATATACAACAGATACAATACAGAGAGATAAACAAAAAATTGTAACTAATTTCTACTGCATATTTAATACACTCTAGATCCTATTTTGTGTGTTATATATGGACTATCCATGTAAACAATAGCATCATAAGATAGACAGCATTATTATCTCCACTTTACAGATGGTGAAAGAGATTAGGAAAGTGACCCCAAATCACACAGTTAGCAAATGGTGAAGCCAAGGTTCAAACTTAGATGGTCTGATTTGTTCTGCCTAAATGAAAATAGTCCAGAGGAACAATGACATAGGCTCAGAAGTACTACAGAGAAGGGCATAACTAATTTTGTTTGGAAGAGATTCAGAGAAGGCGGTACAAAAATTAAATTAAAATTTTTAATCACAGTACTAGAATCTACACGAGGACACACAAAGTAGTACAGAGTGACTTATAAGAACAGTAAATGACATCTCCTCCTCTCCAAAGGCAGCCACTTCTAATGGTCTTGGTTATAATTTATTTGTTGGATATTTCTGTGAGTAAAATTTAGACATTATCTGTTGATTTCCTGCTTTAAGCAAGAAGACTTAACTCATTAGGGACTCTCCTCAATTCTTCTCTAACCTTTTCCTTCGTATTTTTGTTCTAAGCCTAAGGGATGCATTAACAGTAGTGATAATAATACTAATGATAATAATAAAAGATACTGTTTCTGCCCTTATGGAGCATATATTCTAGTGAAGGGGGATAATAAAAGAAAAAGTAGACATATTATGTCAGATGATGAGAAGTTCAGGCTGAGTCAGGCTATGACTGGGAGGTAGTGATGGGTGGGGAGTTGCTACTTTAGATAAGGTACTCAGGGAATGTCTCCAAAAATAAGGTGGCATTTTATCAGAAACCAGAGGGAAGTGGGCAAGGGCGCCATGTGGATATTTAAGGGTTGCACATCCTAGACAATAGGATAGCAGGTTCAAAGGCTGGGGTTTCCTCTGTGTCTTTGAGCAACAGCAATGAGGGGTGGCCAAGCCAGAGTGATGAAGAGAGTGACTGGGAGATGAAGTTAGAGGGAAACTGGGGTCCAGTTACTTAGAACTTTGAGGCAACGGGAAAGACTTTGACTTTAGGGAAACCGTAGGTTTTAAAGTAGGAAAGCTTCTGAAATGACGTGCTCTTACTTGTATTTTAAAGGGATCACTCTGGCTGCTGTGCTAAGAATATGTTGTAGGATGGAGTAAGGGCAGACACCGGGTGGGTAGGCGAGAAACAGCATGACTTAGCATTGTGTGGTGAGGTAGGAAGAGCCGGGGTTCACAATATATTTTTGAATGTCAGAGCCCACACTAATTTGCTGATGAGCTGTAAGTGGGATGTGAGAGAAAAAGAAAAATCAGAGACCTGTCTAAGGATTTCAGCCTCAGCCACCAGAAGGATAGCATTGACTTTATTTACTCAGGAAAGACTGTGGGGAGAATGAACTTGACTGAGTAGAAAAATGAGGAGTTTAGTAGACAGCCTCAGGGAAGTGTGGAGTAGATAGTGGATGTAGTTTGGGAGTTTGTGCAGCTGGGGCTACCCGTTTGTCAGAGATTAGGTGATGTTTCAGTCTTCAAGATTGGATTGGGTAAGATCACTTAGCGGTCATACATAATGGATAGAAGTGTTGTAAAAGTTCCATGGACTCCTAGGCCCGAATACCTTTATAAACTTTAAATATCTCCTTTAAGTCTCTAGTTCTATTACCTTCAGACTGTATCTTTTGACTCTCCAGATGAGGATATTAACAGCTCTCTATCTCTGTCTCCTAGCTTCGGTCAAACATACCTTTGCTTTTTCATGGTCAAGCTTTACAAGTTTTACACTTTTCTCTGTAGTCACCTTTTAGTCCTCTCTGTTAGGTCTGTATGTTGATTTCCAATGATAACAGAACAGTAAATGGCATTTATATGACTACAATTCATAAATTTTTGACAAACTCCTAAACTAGGCAGAGTCAGGAGTCCGTTTCCTTCTTTACTGATTCAAAGTCATTCTTTAAATAAATAGTTGACTCCCTGCTATATTTCAGGCACTGTTTTGGGTGTTAGCATTACACAAATGCCCTCTTCCTATTTACTTTCTTATATGGACCTCTTATCACTTGAGAGAGAATGTTTCTAGAGTTAATAGCACAAAAATGTGCTTTTGATAACCTCTTTTCTTCTCCTTATCAGCCTACTTATCTGATACTAGTATTACTGCACCAGCTTTATTTGGGTTAGTGTTTGCACCATATTCATTTTAAGAAAAATGGTCAATCTTCTCATAACTTATTAACTGCTTTAAATCACTATACATTTTTTTCTATAATTTAACTTTCTTGGATTTCCTTTTTGCTTTGTTTCTTAAGATTTTCCTGGGGTTTCTATTATGAAGAGGAACACACACTTTTATTGCCATTTTACAAATAGATTCCAGATTCTTAATCCTTCTGCCCCTTGTGCAGAATCATTTTTTATTTTTCTGAAGACCCCTTTCTTGGAGCCATTGAGTTCCTGGTTCTAACCAAAGCTAATTTCATTCTAAGTCACCTGCACTGCTGTCCGCCTGTTTTCTATGTAATTCCCAGCTTGTTTTACTTTTTCTTTATCCCACATTTTCCTTTTTCCAGGTTTTCACCTTCATGCTGTTGGACTACATCTCAGGTATATTTTTTCAAAAAGAGTGTACAGACAATGAGGGTTTGAATCAGTTCAAATTCAAGTCTTTATTCTCCTACTTGATTGATAGTTTGGATTGATATTATATACTAACTTCTCATATTCAAATGAGTAGTGTTTTAAGAAGTAACAAAGAGTTCAAGCAGCAAACAAGAAAAAAAAATAATCAGGAAGAGGAAATCTATGTGAATGTATTGAGGCATGAAATAACGGTGTGTATTTGGAACCACAAGCAATTCAGTATCATAGGGACATAAGGGGTGAGACACAGGGAAGTGAGTAAGTAGTAGGCTATAAAGCTAAAGAAAAGGGTAGAGGTCATGTCCTAAGGAGTCTTTTCTGCCATGCTAAGGGGATTAAAGGTAATACAAGAGTGAAAAGGAACCCCAGATTAGTCTTAATCTAGAAAACACCAGGCTCAGAGATGTGATAAGTAAAGACTTATGGCTTCCAGCAGTAGTGGGGAGATAACTACGGTATGGGACAGGAAGAAGAGGACCCAGCACAGGACAAATAGTTTACTATGGCTGGAGTGGTTAAGGTGGAGGAGTAACCAGAGACAGATCATAAGGGAAATTAAGAGCCACATTGAGGAGTTTGGACTTCACAGAGGAGCAATAATAAAACACTCCATATTTTGAATAGAAGGGTGGAGTAATGCTTTAGAGAAATCATTCTAGGTAGAGTGTAGGAGAATGAATGAATGTTGGGGTAGAAAGACTGGAGGCAGAAAAGCTCATCTCAGCACGGCTTGTATATTGCCCTTGTAGACCCTGAGATAAGAGTTGATGGTGCCATGAACCAAGGCACTGACATGGGGGCTGGAGAGAAGTGAATGGATTAGAATAATAGAAGGGGGTCGAACTCATAGCCAAAGAATGGTTGATAAGAGCTGGGGATGGAGAGAAGAAATGATGAGTTACGGGGTTGGGCTTTGAGCCAGTAGATAGGTGGATGATGCTGTCATTCCCTGAGGAGAGGACATTTTGGGGGAAAGAGGTCACAATCTTGGATAGAGCTGATCTGTCACTAATGGGTCTCTTTCTTTTCCTCCTTAAACATTTTGTCTGTCAGGCAAGGCAAAGCAAAGAACATACAGTTTATTTTTCATCCTCCTTTAATAAACAATACTTCCCATCACTCCATCCTCTTCTGGAAATACCTTTCTCATTCCCTGGCTCCAAGCAACGCCTTCTTTCAGACCCTCAGATCCTCTGTTTCCCCCAAATACAGGGCTTTGCACTTGCAATCCCCCAGACCAGAATCTTTTCCCTCCTCTTTGGTCATGCGATGTCCAAGCATCCTTTAGAGCTCAGTGCCAAGTCACTTTCATTCTTTTTAAATTAAATCATAGCTGTGTACATTAATGAAATCGTGGGGTACAATGTGCTGATTTTATACACAACTTGAAATATTTTCATCAAACTGGTTAACATAGTCTTCCTGGCATTTTCTTAGTTATTGTGTTAAGACATTTGTATTCTACATTTAGTAAGTTTCACATGCACCCTTGTAAGATGCACGGTAGGTGTGGTCCCACCAATCACCCTCCTTCCACTCATACTCCCCTCTCCTCTCCCCTCTCCTCCCTCTCCTCTTTCCCCATATTCTTGGGCTATAATTCTCATATGAAAGCTATAGTAGGGCTGAGTACATTGGATACTTTTCCTTCCATTCTTGAGATACTTTGCTAAGAAGAAAAATGTCCCTTTCTAAGAAGTTGACTGGACCACTCCTGCTCGTGGGCGTGGATCCATGTGGTTCATTTGTTTTTGTGAATAGTTATCTCTTACTCAGAGTGTAGCCTCCGCGAGGGTAAGAACTGTCTATTTCACTCATCACTGTTTCTGTGGAGCTTAGAACAAATGTTTATTGAAGGACTGAATGGGAGGAGTAGCCCGCAGCTTAGCTGTGACCACAGAGGCTTATTCCCCGACCAGCGACATGACTTTTCTCAGACAACTCTCAGCAGCTGTTTGAGAAGTTGTGTGGCTAATTCCCAGACAGCAGTTTATCCCAGGCCCTGCTGGGGCCACTGCACACAGCCCAGGCAAAAGTGTAACTTCAAGGCCTCTGGGACACACTGCTTCAAGGTCTGAGTGGGGGAGGACACACCTGCTGCCACGTCTCTGGGAGGCAGCTCCCAGGAGTTCCATCTGGGAGAAAAGGGGAGCAAGTGCGACTGAGGTGCTCCCCTTCCAGAATGTTTCTCATCCTGCAGCCCACAGGCGTGAGTGCAGATTGGGTCCTGTCTGTGATTTCCCCCTGAACCCCATGGAGCACTGAGTATATAAAGTGAGTTCAGAGTGTGTGTTAGATAAGCAAACAAATTTACTAAGATGGGCTACCGATCTTCTCGCTAAATCAGTCTACCTAGCTATCTAGCTATCTAATCTTTCTATGCTTGGTACAACTTGCTCCAGAACCTTCAGTAGCGTCCTCTGCACTCAACAAGCTCATTCGTTCCTTAGCAACGATGATAACAAAAGCATGGGAAAAGTTAGAGAAAATAAAGACAGAATATATAGATATCAAGTATATAGACATATATAGGATGCATATTACATAGTATTTATAAATTATATATAAATCATATGTATAATAGTCTGAGTACACTTACGTATACTATTAATTTATGTAGCCAAATTTTTATTTTATTTCTTTATGTCTTCTGGGTTTTGTGTTGCTTAAACTGTCTTCTAAACTCTAAGATAGTAAAATCAGTTTTTCAGAATGTTTAAGTGTGTTTTTTTGGTGTGTGTGTGTGTTCCTCTGTGTGAATATATATTTTCAATATTTTGTCTATAAAAAATTTATTTTTGCACATTGTGAGATGGGAATTTAACTTTGGTGTATTTAATATGATCAGCAAATTATCTCCATGTGTTGAATGATTTATCTTTACCTCCTGCATTGGAAGTAATCTTTATTGTAGAATGAATTCCTATGTTTACTTATATCTGTGTCTAGATTTTCTAATGTTCTTTCTTGAACCATTTTTCTCAATGTTAACATTAATAACACAGTATTTAATTATTGTGTCTTTGTATTTTGTTTTTTATATGTATTGGGGTAAATCATAAAAGAATAGATCAAAATATACGTAAGTTCTACAAATACTGTCTTCCATGTGCCACGTTCTGTTGTAAGTACTTCAGTTTACAACCTTACTAACCTCATAGAATATAATTTCATTTCAATTAATAATTAATTTTTTTAAGACACAGTCTCTCTCTGTTCCCCAGGGTAGAGTGCCATGACGTCATCACAGCTCACAACAACCTGTCTCTTGGGCTCAAGGATCCTCTTGCCACAGTGTTCTGAGTCGCTGGGATTACAGGCACCTGCCATGTTGCTCCACTAGCTTCTCTATTTTTAGTAGAGATGGAGTCTCACTCTTGCTCAAGCTGGTCTTGAACTTGTGAGCTCAAGTAATCTATGTGCCTCAGCCTCCCAGAGTGCTAGGATTACAGGTGTGAGCCTGGCCTAATAATACGATCTTAATGCTTTTAAAATTGATTCTTTTCAATATTTTCTTACATTTTTTAGAGCATTTTCTCTTCTAGGTGAGCATTAGAATAATTTAAGAGCCATAATCAGTCCTCTGAAATTTGGAATTATATTAGCTTATAGAGTAATATTTTTCCATTAATTTGCCGAATAAAGTTACTGAGTAGATTAGGGAAAAGTAAGTTTATCATTTTGGGTATTCATGTTTAAAAAGTTACCTTGCCTTGATGTGTCCTAATTTCCTTTTTTTAAAAAAGAAAAAAAGTGAGGTTAATAGTGCTGTTTCGTAAGATTTTTGAGAAAATTTATGTAAAAATCTGAGAGAATTCCTGGCATAGTAAAAGAACATAATAAATGTCAGTTACTATTACCATCATTGTCATTAATATTATTGTCTGTCTCTATTTTTTAGGTCTTCTTTATGTCTTTACTATACAGTTTTATATTATAGGTTGGTTACTATTTTTTTTCTGTCACATGTTCTAGTTGTTTGTTGCTAACACATAGAAACATTAAATTGAAATATACATTAATTCCCCAAATATTTATTAGCTATCTTTTATTGTCTTTTTCCATTTCTTCCTCCAGTCAAGCTCTGGTGATATTTGGAAACACCAAGAGAGAAGAAACAGAGGCCAGATTCAGAAGAAGGAGGCAATGTTATTTTTTCTCAAGGTTGATATGTTAGATCTCCAGAATCAAACATTAATACTGTACATTTTCAATTCTGTATTGTCTGTACTAATCTTCTCTGTGACTAGTTTGGATACATTGAAGAACTAACTACATTGGAAAAATACTTATTGCTTTTAGAATCTTTGAATATTGGCTTATACAAAATATGCCTCTGACTATCTACTTTGTAATAGACATTATACCTAAAGGGCAGGAGGCAAATTTGTTTTGAAACACCTTGGAGAACTCAGGGTACCCAACAAGAGGATGTAACATGGTGGATTCCAGCCATCCTCATGATGTTCAAGAGAGGAAGTGGCTCAGTGTTATGAACTCTATTAGAAGTCTTAGATGTAATACCTAAAATCAGAGATGTCAGTGGGCAGAGCTCTAGGTAGAACATAGCAGCTGAGGCTGTTAGGAGTCTACCAGAATATCACCTTTCCCTTGAGCAAGCTATCCAGGGGACTTACCAGTTCATTGGGTACATAAGTTACATATGAGCACTCAAAAGAAGAGTACGATGACCTCCGTGATTTTTAGATTAAAAACCTTCCCAAACAAAGGTCTCCACATTGAGGTGGTTTTGGAGGCATGAAGGAGTTATCTCCAGGTACAGGAAGCCAGTCACACAATGATAAGTTTATATATTTGCATTCCTTCAAATGCCAGTGGAGTTTAATGGGGTTCTCAACATTATTCAAGCTTTTCTTTTCTGCAGTCGTTCTTTCTAGGGTGGTATCTCCTCAAGGGTTACTGGCCTGCTTCCACTGTGTCAATGTCAAATGTATGCAGCAGAGAAAGGGGATACATCGGCAGCTGGCGTGGCTGAGCGGAAGGAAGGAGACTAAAACATATTAATCCCATTTTAAGCAACAGGCACTGTGTTAAATGCTTTCCGATACAATGCCACCTTTAATCCCCATAACAATCTTGCGAGGAGAATATTGTGATGATTATTTTCACCCATGAAGAAACTGAGGCTCAGAGAAATTAAGATTTGAACGAGGGTCTGTTTAACACCACAGCCTACAGGTCAGAAGTGCCAGTTTATTCTTGAGTCCAAGCTAGCACTACCAGCGACCTTAGGCTAGGTCAGGAATTCTGGAGACAAGACCTGTGTCATGTTGAGGCCAGAGATGAGTCTATATGAGTTAGACCTAGCTAGCCATGCAGGGGTGGACTTCTGTCGAGATCTCTCCTGATGGGCAAGTTAAAATTCTTCCCAACAGAACGGCAACCTATAGTCATCATGGAATGCGTTACGGTGCTCTTTCAACTTTAAAATCTACCTCTAGGTCACAAACTCGCAGGACTTTCCATTTACAGTTTTGCTTTAGTGAGGTGAGATCAGATGAACAGGGCTGAGGAAACCGTAGGCAGACAGAATTAGAGATAATTCCTTCCCACAATACTGCACTCCATTCTTCTAACACACCTCAAGTGCATGCCCTCGGCCAGAACAGATCTGGTGAGAGGAAGATTAACAATGATGACAAAAATAGTCCCTGACTTGATAAAACAAATATCAACTGGGTGAGGGAACAAGAACTGCCCATAACCAACCTTGGGATCTAATATGTTCTTCAGTAGGACAGGATTGCACCATCTTAAGTATTTCACCTCATGCTAACTCTGAAGTTAGACCTTATGCCACTGGCCTTGAACTTAGTCAATATTTGCAAACTGTGTAAAAAAAAAAAAAGAGGATACAAACCAGTACAGGGGGTAAATTTAAGATATTCTGGAATGACATTTTTAGTATTCTATAAAACTCAATATTCCCTGGTTGTTGATCTTTCAGAACCGACTTTTGGGAGACCAGGTTCCCTGGGCTGACGTTTTATGTAAGATCTTGGGCAGTGTGGTGGTGGGGGCGGTAAATTTTCATTGAATAAAATGTGTCTTTGTCTTGGTCTGGGCTGCCTAATTTCCTCTCAAGATAAAGATGAGCTCATTTGAACCTATCCATCTCCAGATCAGTAAACACTCTGCATGGGTCAAATTCCAGCCCCAGACCCTGGGCTCCTGCTCTTAGGGAACACATTGATTTTCCCTTTCCTGAGGCTTCAGGGTGAGAGGTCAGGGTAGGTGGGGTGGGGAGGTGGCCCAGGTTTCCTCTGCCTTCCAGCTCTGCCTCCATGTCCACTCTGCCCATCCACCAGCCTGAGAAGTTTGAGTGCCAGTCCCCAAACCCAATGCAGATTCCAGCAGCCGAGTGTGCCTTCTTCACTGTCCCCATCTACCCTCCTGGGCTGCCCTCTTCCAAAATTTACAGCATGATTTTTATGCCATCTGTTCAGCAAATCAATTTCTTTTCTGCTCACTTAACGTGGACCCTCGTCTTCCTAAATCAAGGTCCCCCACTCGACTCTCCCTTACCTGTGGTAGAAACTGCAAATCCATGATCACCTTGAGGGACACCGGATGCAACATTATGACTCATGTGTATTCAACGACCTCCCGCCCATCTATAATGGACACACCTGCACGCTGAGCAGTGGCTTCTCCCTCTGAGGCCATGGTGCACAGCTCATCTCGTTTGAGAGTTCTGCTTGCTTCCTTTACTAGGTGAACAATGAGGCTTGATTTGGGCTATTAAACTGAGAAAAAAAAAAAAAGAGAAAAAATGCATAAGGTACCCATAGTGGCATTTAAAATATCAGTGATAACCTTGTAGGGCAACTGTGTCCCCACCTCTCAAGGTTGGCAATGATTCTTCCCATCCAACCTCTTCTCCCTCTGCCATTCACTCAGCACACACTCTCCCAAGCTTGTCACTGGCTCATCTCCTTTATTCCTCAGTTTAAGAAGTAGGTGATAGTTCATGAAAGAACAAACTACGACTTGAAAAGTCTGAGAAACTAACAAGTCATGGGGACTAGCTTCAGACACAGGTCCGCTGACCCAGGCCCACTGGGAACTGTGTGGCTGTGTCCTCTCTGTCAGTGAATGGCACGTTTCTCTCTGGGCCTTCATGCTTTTGTCTCTTGGTGTGTATCTATAAATAAAAGTTGTGCTTGCTGACAAAAATTCAAACATGCCGGGAGTGTATAAAGTGAATGTGAAAACTGACCTCTTACCTAAACTCTTCCTTGCATATTTCTACTCCTCAGAAGTAGCATATTAATATTATGGGTGGGTGATCACATTGCGTGATTGTGTGCATATGTGTGTGTAAGTGTGGGTGTGTGTGCATTGCAGATAGATGAAGATGCATCTATCAGCGTTTAAAAAAATACAAAAGTGGCATGGCACCTGTGGCTCAAAGGAGTAGGGCACCGGCTCCATATACCGGAGGAGGTGGCGGGTTCAAACCCAGCCCCGGCCAAAAAACTGCAAACTCCCCCCTCCCCAACAAAAAACAAAAAACTCGAAAGTGGAGGTACGTTATGTAAAAATATTCCTATATTTACTTTTCAAATTCAGTAATATATGCCGGAGAACTATCCATTTTATTACCTAGGTATAGCACAACCTCAAACTTTTAGATAGATAATATTCCATAGGCCAGGGAGCCAAAATAAAAATCTATACAAACAAAGACACAATTTTTTAAAAAAAAACAGATAATAATTTTTGTGTAGCTCTGCTGGCCTAGCAGGGAAACTGCTATTCCTGGGGTCAGTTCTACCAAAGTAGAGTTCACTTTAAAGAAGTATAAAGTCATAATTCATTTTAATGGTTTACCTAGTGATGATCTGTCTATGATTTTCTGTTGTCACATATAATCCTGCAATGACTATCTCTGAACATGCTGCATAAAATTTAGACATACTAATTAAGGTCCTTCTGCTTTGAACTCCATTTATTTGTGACTCTTCTTCTTTTAGTCAGAGGTAAGCACAGCTTCTAACAATGGAAGGGATTCACAGAGGAAATTCGGGGAATGAGAATCAAGATTTTGTAACATTGAATTTCTAATCTTAATGCTTACTGTTGAGACAATTGTCTTGAAAGTCAGGGATTTTAATTTGCCAGAGCCTGGCTTTTGTGTGTGTGTGTGATAGAAAAGAGTGTTATTAATTTCAAACGTTTAAGCAGCAAAGAATCAAGGCATAAAGCTTAACCCACAGCAACGAATACAGATAACAAATAAGGAGGAACCAGCCTAGCTCACCCTCACAGGCGTAAGACATCTGGCCAAGAGAAGAGGTACACAGCCAGACCTTGACCCTGCAAAGGGGCCCTGCCCTTGTGTCCTGGGCCAAATCTGGGGCTTGGGGGGAGGTGACAGAACATTTAAGTATGTCTGTGGTCTTGAAGAAGGAATTTGTTTCTCTGTTCTACCTGGCACCCAGAACACAGCAGCCATACAGAAATGCTATAGGCCAACACAGAGCTACAGCAGGAAGGTACAGATGGCCGTACAGGTGCCAGGGGCCAGGGACCTTGGCCTTGGAGTGGACTGAGAAAGAGTCAAACTTTCCAGTGTCCAGACCACTGCAGATAATACAATGGGGAAGAAAATGGGTTAGTGAGGGTCTGAGGACACTCAGTGGAATGTGGTGTGAGTCTCTCAGGCTACATGTCCAATAGCAGGACCAGCCATGTTAGAAAACACAAGCACAGTCACTCCCGGCTCAGGGCCCAGAGAGTACAGCATTGTTTACCACCAGCCGATGGCTGGAAGATCCCTGGCCCCAGGCTGCTAAACATCCTGGCATTTAGATGCCACCCTAAGGGAGAAGGGTGAGATGGAATCTGGTCTGAAACAGCTGCATGTACCTGAAAGCCTGATAGTAATTAGATTGCTTTCTGCCATCAGACCAAAAAGTAGTTGGAGGCAGACATTAAGGTGTAGAAAAACAAAAGTCACACATTGTAACTGAACTGAAGAGGGGCCCTTGTGATTCTTGTCTGCTCATGTGTTCAAATATTTCTATAAGGTTGACTGTAGAAGTAGAGTTAGTGAGACAAAAGCCTGCACGGTTTAAAAAATGTCAAAGTTCCTCTCCAAAATGGTGATTCTAGCCCACTTGCCTGACACCAGGACTGTTAGAGGGAATATTCTATCCCATTTCCTGCCTAATTCTAGATGTTATAGCTCTTTTAACATTTTTGCCAACCTGAACAGGAAAACAAGTTCTTCACTAGTATTTTGGCCACAGTCTATTGGCATAGCTTCAGTCATGGGTACTACTGAGGTTGTCTTTCTCTTCTAAAGCCCAAATAGGAGGAATAGAAAAGGGATTGAACAGAACTATGGGGTGAATGTCGAGGCTGTTGTGTGATTGGTTCTATTTTATATATGTTTAGAAAGTTTAAATTATTAAAATTAAAATGCTAAAAATAAGAAGACATATTTCATCGACCCTTTCTGCCACAGAGCCCTATTGCTTGTAATGACGACTCTCAAAAGTTTCATCAAGTTGCTTCATGGTGCAGCCCAACTCAGCACTTACCTTACCCTTTCCTTGGAGAATATAAACAAATAGGTTTTCATTTTAAATCAATATACCAGAAAATAAAAATGTCATAATTCCTTTCATTGTGGAATGAACAGCCTATCTTTAATGGATACTATTTTCTGCAGTCCTTTTCTTTTTTTTTTTTCTTTAATTATTGAGAGAAGTCCTTAAAGCTGCACTAGATGAAGCAGGCTTGTTCCAAAGTCTCATAAATCCAAAAAGACATGTTAAAGTAAAACATAGCCACTGAGTTAAACAATCTGGCAAACGGAAATGGTTGAAAGAGCAAAGGCTATTTGGCCCTACTAAAAGAAAAAAAAAATAGAATGCAGTAACACGTGGTGATTAAGTTAGCTGAAGGCCCCAACAAGAATATTTGTTTCCACTATCATTAAAAGGTTAAAAAAAGCAAGTCACTTTATCAAAAAAACTTTTCTTGTATTTCAGCTAGGAGCAAGTTAAAGTCTTTCTTTTATAAGCATGTCACAGTAATGAGCCCTGTTTGTTTATAGGATAGTATTCTTTTTACCATGCTGTTAGAATGGATTTGGTTATTTTTTTGCATTTGTATTAATAAAGGCAGGCTTCATAGTATAATTCACCCATAAAACTATAAAGGCCAGGTGCTTTTGGGTAGAGAAGAGAAGGTTTTTTTTTCTTTTTCCTTCATTTTGATTTTTGGATAATTTTTAAAATTTTATCTATGGCCTAAAAGTTTTAAAGTTTTTTATTTCTGGAGTAAATTTTGCTACCTCCATTTTGCTTAGAAATGTATCCATCTCACTGAGAGTTTTAACATATATTAACTATAGTGTTGACTAATATATATTGGATATTGAGTGAAGAAAAGACATAAATAATACTCAATTAGTAATCTATTATTTATAATTTTTTCTAGAATATGATTCCTACTCTTAGGTGCACATGCCCATACCATACTTTGATGCAAATGCATTCACTCTTCTTTGTGCTAGACTTTGAGACTCTTGCTCAATGTTATGTCAGTTGCTGAGCTACAAAGGGGAATTTAGGGAACATTTCTTTATCTAGTTACTAAGGATTTTTTAGTTGTGATTAAGCGGAAATGTGACCATTGATTTTTGGAATTATTTCCTAATAGGTCAAGGGGAACAGTAATGACAAGAAATCCATAGCTCCAACTTTCATGGTCTAGAGCTACTCACACCAAGGAATATCTAATATCAGCAAAGCACAGAGTACTATTTGCACAAGCACTGGGGAAAACCCAATGCTTTCTATACTGGCAGATTTATTTGCAGAGACACAGGCATTTTTTCCAGGGTGACTGCCAAACTATCTCCTGAGCCTGTCTAGCTAGCACCTGGGAGACTCAGCAGGGGGCTTTGCAAATAATACCCTCCCCTTTGCCAGGATTGAGGCAGCCTGAGTGATTTTGTTTCAGTGTATTGTGGCACCTTAATCTTTCTAAGCTATTCCACTCCTATTCTGGGGTCTCCCTAAGCATGGCTGGGTGAAAGTGTGGCCCCAGCAGCTCTATGCCTGAGGCTAGGGACAAGACCTGGGGCAGTGGCAGGAGTGGGACAGAAGCTTTCAGTTCCTATAGAACCTCTGTGTGTGATTCAAAATCTTCATGTCCTGTGAAATTGGGATGGGTCTGGGTGTAGTTCTTAGATCACAACTTAAAGCAACATGGCAAAGTGATAAAAACCAGCGACTAGAAGAGAAGAACGAGAACTAATAGTGATTAGGTATAAATCATGTGCCAGACTTTGTGCTGTTTCCCTGGTATAAAAATAATCTGTTTGTTAAAGGTTAGGTAGAACTCACATGTGTTCTTAGCTGTTTTAATTTTCATATTCATCCTTAAAATTCTCTCACTCTACCAAATAAGAGTTGTGTTTAGTAGAGAAATCCTTTCTTTGAATGGAGGGTCTATAGAACTTATTTGTTATTTAATTTAATACATTTATACATAGAAATCTGTTTTTATCATCTTCAGTGAGATCACTGCTGTTTTAAGCAAATGACTCCTTTCATTAAATGAATATACCCCAATATAAAGATGAAATTCCTTTTGTTAAAGGTTGTCCCAATCTGGTGGCTCTTGAGATAATACCACATTACTCTAGTGATCTAGTTAATAAAAGCTACTGAGTTTGATTATGTTTAACATTTCTTTTTTTATTTTACTTTATTTTATTTTATTTTTTATTAAGTCATTTGTACATAGTTCATGAATACATTTATGCCATAATGGGATTCAATGTGTTGATTATTTGTATAAATTGGAGCGCTTACATCCTACTAATCAACATAGCCTTCACCTCATTTACCCAATTATAGCATTAAGACATTTGTGTTCTACACCTAATAGATCCAACTTGTACTTGCAATATGCTCCATAGGTGTGGTGGTCCCCCTACTAGCCCTCCCTCTATCGACCCACCCCCCTCCCTCTCCCTCCCCTTCCTTCCTTCATCCTAGGCTATAGTTGTGTTTTATTTTTCATATGCAAGTGTGAGTGATTATAAATTGGCTTCACAGCAGTACTGTACATTTAACAGTTATGCAATGCTAATCATTTTTTTTCTTGTAATTAGGAAAACAAATAGTCTCCAGTGGAAAGAAAGAGAGAGAGAAAAAAATAGAGAGGGAGACAGAAAGAAAAAAAGAGAAAGAAAGAAAGACAAAGAAGGAATAAGTCTGATGTTACTTGAATGCAAGTAATTAGGGAGTCAAGGTCTTCCCCACCAAGCATCAGGCAATTTGTCTCCTGGATGGTTCCACTTGTGGTTGCACCTTGGCTGAAGGCACTATGGTCTATCAAGGCATTTTTACTTCCCAGGCTTGCTTGTCCTCCCTTTCCAGGACTTGTTTCCTGCCCACTGTCATAGAATTCTTCTAAATCTCCCCCAAATCATTCATGAGAACTCACTTCTCCACTGGAGACTGGTCTCACTCTGTTGCCTGGGCTGGAGTGCCAGGGTATCATCACAGCTCCCTGCAACCTCAAAGTTCTAGGTTCAAGTGATCCTCATTTTTCTGCCTCCAGAGGAGCTGAGACTTACAGGCACATACCACCATGCCTAGCTGAATTTTCATAAATTATTTTTAAAGATAGGACATACCACACTGCCCAAGCTGATCTCAAAATAGTGGCCTCAAGAGATTCTCCCACCTCAGCCTCCCTAAACTGGGATTATAGGCATAAGTCACTGCTCCTGGCCCATATTCCTTTCTTTTAATGCATATACTATGGTTAAGAGAAACAGGTCAAGTCGGTTATCTTTTCATGTTAGTGTTATTGATGGCTCATTGCTGTGAACAAAGGGAGGGCTGGGGCAACCTAAGAGCACCAGACAAGGGGTGAGCAGAGACACTGAAGGAAGCTCAAACCATGACCAGAGAGAGAAGGATCCAGACTCACACTTGGCCAACTTCAGAATTTTGCCCTTACCTTGCCCTGGGATTTAGCAAAAACATTTCAGCATACTATTTTTTCACACGTAGGAATTCTTTGGTGGAAGTCAACATGGTGGCTGTACTGACTCTGAACAATCCTTTTGTTTAGCTTTTACAATTCTCTTAATTCCCCGGGACACTCAAATTTTAAGTGACTTGCTTAGGTTTCTCCTGGTAGGCCTTGTAAAAAATTGTAGAACTAAATAGATTGGAGGCAGGTCTTCTGACACCCAGCTCCATGTTTTCCTAATGGCCTTTCCTTGTAGTTTCAAAAGCTACTCATAGGTTTTTACTCCAATGTAAATTCTCCCTCCAAAAGGTTATATTGTTGGTGAGGGGTTGTATCAGCATTTATTTCTTTAGTCATCTTTCTGTAATTTTGCTTAGTTACTGTTATCAGTTTTCTAAAATTGGATCAGCTTTTTTCCTCTATACACCCCTCTTTTGTATTTTATACTTTTAAAAGTGTTCACAGACCCCAGAATTTGGCAACACGTAGCAAACATGTCCTGTATTTCTCTGTATCTCACCTCCGCATGTGTTTGTTAGTAAATTGCAAGTAGTGGCTGATTTTTACCTGTTAGTTTTTAAGAAAAACTTGTTAACCATTTCTGATTACTCTCTTGACAATAAAAATGAATAAAACCAGTCTTTTATTACCAGCTTGTGAAGTTTGTGTGTTCAACTGTAGCACGGCATGCAGACACACTGAGATGTATGGGGAACAAGGTTTGCTATCAGAGCTCACATCAGTATGGACGACAGTGGTGTGTCCCATTCTGGACCAATGGCTGTCAGAGAGGTTAGAGTCATGAAAGTAAGGATTTGAGGCTGCATTTTTAGTAAACCTCCTCCAAGGCACTTTCTACCCACTGTACCTTCCTAGTGATTTGGTGTTTGTGGAGATTACCTAATCTGCTTTAAAGTAAATCAGTATTAAATAAGTTCAGAAAGATGGAAGGGTCATTATATTCCTACAAATGCCTTTGCCTTCCAAGAAGTGAGAGTGTAAGAAGAGAAACACTTTTCTTTGCCAGTCAGGGAATGAACATTTTGGCAGAGAGGACATGACCATTTATTTATTTAGGAAGACTGTCATTTAAATTTGTGCCATTCATAGCAAAAGAGCTAAAAGCAGAAAAAGCGTTATTATCATTTTTACATGCTTTAGTATTACACCCATTCCATCCACCCTTGGGTCAACAGGGCCAAAATATAAAGTTTTTGTCATTTAGTGGAAAGCAAAAGAAAAATCCTGAGAGGTTAAGAAGACTCAGTCTGCAACGGTGTGTACAGGCAGAAGGGAGAGGGAGGTGCAGTGAGTGGTGGGTAAGAGTCAAGCTCAAGTAAGCAAATGGTTTCTGCTACTTCTGATTCCTAATTCTAAAATAAAGAAACTATTTTAAAACACAGTGAAGAGGGCAAGCCATACACCCAATGCTCCCACTGTGGGATGTGGGACGTGCTGCCCATCATATTTAAGAAAGCATCTTAGCAAAGCTTTGAAAACTTACATTAGTACTCAGTCTGAGTCCAACCAGCAGAAATGATACAAACTCTTCATTCTTGTATTTTGGGTAATATACGTATTTGCCACTCTGTGACTTTTAGGAATATCCTCCCTTGTTCTTAGAATCATTTGACATTATGGCTGGGCACAGTGGCTCATGCCTATAATCTTAGCACTCTGGGAGGCTGAGGTGGGTGGATTGCTTGAGCTCAGGCAAGACCACCAGCCCAGAGAATCTCTACTAAAAACAGGAAAAAAAATTGGTTGGGCATTTGGTGGGCACTGATAGTCTCAGCTACTTGGGAAGCTGAGGTAAGAGGATCACTTGAGCCCAGGAGTTTGAGCTTGCTGTGAGCTACAACGCTTTGGCACTCTCCCCAGGGTGACAGAGTGAGAGTCTGTCTAAAAAGGAAAAAGAATCATTTGACATTAGCATTTATTAAGAGTAAAATATTGTTTTGAGCTAAAGCTTATTTTTTTTAAGTTTGAGGGGTAAGTAACATTAACTCTGAGAGAAGAGGTTTCAGATAGAAGTATAAGCAATTACTATACGCATCTGAGGGAAAAGGTCATTTCTAGTGATGTTCGGCTCAGCGTTAAGAATTGTGATGACAAATGCTCATCAGTAGGAATATGGCTAAGTAACATATGGCAAATCCATACAAATAGAATATTATGACACAGTAAAAAATTAGGATTCTATGTATCATCATGGAGATATCTCCAAGATATCACAAGAAAACTAGCTGTGCAAGAATCTGTATAATATGCCACTTTTTGTGTAATGAGGTGTAAGGAATTGATATTTGTCATTAATTCTATTGAATAAAAAGCTCAGAATTGACACACTAATAAGAAAGGATACCTATTTCAGGGAGAAGTATTAGAAGGATTTAGGTAGAAGAGGGGCTAAGATTGGGAAAATTATTTCACTGTATGTATTTTTATACTTTTAATTTTATGCTTTTGAACCTTTTAAAGAAAATAAGAAAGATTCTGCTAATTAATAATAAAGTGAAGGAAAATTCCAAAAAAAAAAAGAATTGTGATGAAAGGAACACTCCATCCTTGATATCACAGGCGCAACTACTGTCTACGATCGACCACAGGTCCCCAAATTAAACGTCACATGTTAAAAAAAATCAAGCGGCACTGAGCTTGTAATGTATATTTTATTTTGCACAAGCTTGCATATATACTGCACATACATTCAGTTTAAGAGGAGATGGAAGGCACACAAGGCAATTGGACTACTGTATCCTTTAAGTGGTACAAAGCAAAAGGTAAAAGTTTGGAGAGTATACAAAAGCTTAAAACACACAAAGTAAAACCCCTTCCCACCCTCCCCACAACTTGTTTTTTTTTCCTGTTTTAAAATTTAGTAGCTGCCAAACTAAATTTTTCACTTTTACTTTAAAATCAATTGTCTACTGCACCTTTTTTTATTTCCTTTTCAATATGGACAGGGAGTCTCATTGTGTTTATCATATCAATTAATATTACAGTACATCCTTGGTAATACAAAATTGTACACCTTCATCAAATAAATTAGGATAAATTAAACCAATAAATTATGCAAAGTCTTCAGAACAATAGACAACAACAAAAATCCACAATTGAAATTGCCTCTAGCTAAAAAAAAAAAAAAAATCAAAAATTGACTTTATCAGTTCAGTTATTGTCCTATATTCAAATCAAAGGGTCTTTATTACAAAAAAAAAAGAGCTTAATAATGCTATTTACAACATATTGCTAAATAATATAAAGGCAGTGTTTCTTCACGGTTTATACTATATACAGTGAGAAAAGGCTGGGACAGGATTGAGGGAAGCCACGACCTTTGATTCTTCCAGGTAGTGCTGAGACCAACCCCAAATACATTTTCCTCTAGTTCTAAATTTGAATGTTAATATACAATTTTAAAATGCTTTCTCCCCCCACGTGGAGGAATTAGATATTTAAAAAATACAGAATGAGTACATCTTCACCAAAGAAGGCCAACTGTGTGCCTTCTCTGTTTCCGTGTGTGTATTTGTGGGGGGGGGGGGGTTGGATTTGAGAGTGGGCTCAGTTGAAAAGACTCAAAGTCCAGGTGCTTCCAGATTCTGTTTTATTCTTAGAGGGATAATTGTAAGAAGAAGCCAAGGTTAAATACCAGTTTTGATCCCAGCTCTGAATATGAGCGTTTTAGCTTTCGTTTTATAGGTGGTTTACAACCAACAGATCTACGGAGAACAAAACAGCATTTCCTTCAACATAACTTTTAAGTGCAATCCAGTAAGTCACTGCTTACTCATATAAACCAGTTACATTTTTTAAGGGGAGCTTTTGGAAAACAATGCTTCTTGTCATTTGCAAACACAGAGTTTGGACCAGAAGGAAACATTTGTACTATGCACACCAATGAGTACGCTATAATATACATGGCAAAGAGATTCTGCACTGTCTTTACATATACACTGCTTCTTTCAGGGGAGTCTGTAAACCACTTTTTCTTTCATGAATTTATGACTGTTTCCGGGTGACATCCTATTTTTAATGCCCCCCGAACTTTAGCTTTATGACTTAGTAATAACCTGTCTGGTGTGGGTATGACTGTGTGTGTGTGTGTGTGTGTGTGTGTAGAGGAGGGTACTTACTGTCTTCATGTACATAGAAAAGAAATTTCATAAATTTACAGAAACCGCATTATCCTTGCCCTTGACATATGATAAAAGAGACTGTTATCTTTTAAAAGTAGAGAGCAGGATTTTCAAGAATGCTTTCAACTGTCTATACAGTCACTGTAGTGTTCCTAATAAATTCAACAGATGTTGTGAGAATGTAGTTATTTATTAAAATCTCATGTCTTACGTAACAACAGCCATGAGGTTAAATATTTACATTGCTTTATAAAAGTTCCCCTCTTACTTTAGTGTTTCTGTTTTGCTTTTTTTTTCTGTTGTTTTAAAATTTTTTTTTAACGATATTCACCCACATCCCTAGTACAGTAACAAAGATTCTGCAAACATAAAACACTTTAATTAAATAATACTCGGAGGCACAAAGCAAACTTCAGGAATATGTGGGTGAACGTTTACTTAAATAATTACTACATTCTAACATCTTCCACATGTTTTACCATTTAATGTGAAACATCCTCATTAAACAGCCAGAGATACAGTAAGAATTAAATGTTTTGTTGCAAATAGAACATTCTTTTCACAAAACATAACAAATGTCTAAAATAGGTTCTTAAATCTAGATAGGAAAAGGTAAGCTTTCCACTTCACACGCGTGTATATATATATATGTATATTTTTACATGTGTGTATATGTGTGTGTTGTCATGTTCTCACATCTGCACACACATATATAGCACATGGTATGAAATATTGCTTCTATACTACTTTTCATTAGGCTAAGAAAACACAAGATTTGCACCACAGTTACAAAAAATTGGCTTCTACAAGAATTTTCAAAACTCGAATGCTGCTCAAACAATTGAGGAAAAAATAATTTGCGGTATCAAACGGTTCTAAAAATTCTCTTCTTCAAAAACGTATTCTCCCGCTTTGTTTTAAAAAGACACAAAATATGCATAGCTATCCACGTTATGTCAAACAGCCAGAAGAAAAGAAAAAAAAAAATCTAGTGTTTATTGCAGCTGTAGTAATTGGAAAGAAAGTCAAAAAGATGGATTCGAAAGCCACAGAAGGCACAAGAACAATTGTACTTGTGGGAAAAAACTGGTATTTTGAAGGATTTTTTTTTTTTTAAATCCCCCCCGCTGGTGCATTTTAGGTCTAGGCACAGACTATAACCTCAAGGGTATATGCAAAAATAATTGGGGGTTAGCAGAAAATAAGGGATTGTGAGATATTTCAACATGGACTTTAGACTTGTTTTTTTCCTATGCAAACTGTCCCTCGTTCTCTCCCACCGCAGAAACTTAACTTTCTCCCAAAGAGCCAATTTTCACTTGGTGAGAGTTGAGCTAAGATTTGAAAGATGTTAATTCAAAACAAAACAAAACAACAGCCAAAAAAAAAAAAAACCCTGTCAAATAGTTTTGAGAGACAGGCTTTTGCCGTTTCCAATGCACTGGGAGGCACTGGATTTCATGATTGTAAAAGGGAAAAGTCATCTAAGAGCAGAGTGATTGAGTCCTATTTTCAGAACAAAGAGGTGAGCTTACCCTCATGCTGCAGTTTCTACTCAGAAATAATTTCCATGCCTCAGTGAACATTGAGAGGATACTGTCAGCAGATAAATGCATCAACATTTGGTGGTGAACACGTACTTTTTGCTTAATTTGTCTATTTAAATTAGAAAGGCAGGAGAAAATCAGACTAAAACTCCAACTAAGTCTGAAATCAATATTGAACTTGCCCCAGATCAAAGAGATACCTAGTGATCTGTCTACACAGGTGAATACACTACACCTTTGCCTTTTACTTTGCAAATGGCAACACGATGTTGATATAAATTACATGGAACAGCAAGGGCCCAGTGGCACACTGACATGTACAATGAAAGCCATCCTCTCAAACACAGCAAATCAAGAGTGTGACTGCAAGTTGAGATTGCTTCCTTACTTGGTGCTGAGTGGATTTTCCCCTCACTTAATTCCAATGTAATGATTACCCAAACTTTTTTTTTTTTTAAAGCAAGCCAGAAAAGCAACACATTGAATCTAATGACCCTGTGCATTGTGCAGGAGAGTGTGAGCTGGGAGGTGTGTCTGGCCGTGGCGCAGAGTGAAACTGCGGGTGCCCAGCCCAGGCCACTGCACACTCTGTCCACACTGCCTGGGAGGGCCTATTAGTCTGCTGAATGGTGCAGGGCATCATAGGACTGCACCGTTTAATTTAAAGTCAGCAGGTTTTAAGGCTTTGTGCTGACAATAATTGCGTTTGTACATTCCTGTCCATCAGCAGAATTTATAAATGATGTTAAATTACAGCAATCAGGTCAGCCAGTCTGTCACGTGGGTCAAAACCTGCATTCTCCAAAGTCAAATGTAATTTTTATAAAAATTAAGGAAAAATGGCATTTATGTTCTATATGTTCTAAATACCAGATTTGTTACTGTGTCATTTTAGGAGGTGTCTATCAAATTACCCAAGGGGAAGGAGGGGGTCTGAGAGCACTGTTCGAATCAACAATGAATTCTTACTGCATCTGCATACAAAAACCCATCTAAGAAAAGAACAAGTATGAACCATTCGATTTTTTAAATGCAAATATGGGACATTGTACATCATGGAAAAACCATGGGGAAAAAAGGGAAGAAGAGGAGAACCATTGAAGAAAGCATAAAATAGCAGCTAGCTTTCTTATGTGTGCTGACATTGTGTCTTTCGGGTTAAACACAAACTTTCTTATTCTACACACTCTTCTCACGTTTTGGTCAATACTAGCTTCTGAATTAGAAGAGACATCATCCATCACTTTAAAATGCTATCCCTAAAATGAAGAAATGCTTAGTCAGACTGTCATCACTTAGAATACCCAGGAGGGTATGTAGAATGGTATATGAAAATAGATCATTCTCATATGTGAAGATCAAGTCAGCCAACAGTTGTCAACAAATTTCTAGGATAGGCAAGAATTTTATGGTCACGTTGGAATTTCCTTTATTCCTTACTAAAGAAAGATATTCGGAAAACAGTGTTTTAGAAAAAGAGTGTTAATTAAGCAGAAATAATAATCCTTTTAAGCATATAAACAAAGACGAGCAAAGTAAATTTGAAACATATGTGCCTTTTAACATCTGAAGCAAAATAAATCAAAAAGGGAAACAAATTGTAGAGTTTTTTTTTTCCTATGCAGAATGATATCAGCTCCCCTATCCTGAAGAAGAGTCTATTGTTAGGTTCAGAGAAGTGGCTAGAAGATCATGTATGAATTTCCAGTCTCATCTTGAAAGAGTCAGTTTTGTGCAAAATTGCTTTGCCTTCTGTAAGAAACTGGTACTACTTTTGGGGTGCTTGTCATTTCTCTTAGGAAAGGCTTGGTAACTTGTGATTGTTTTTCTTTTAGGCCTTTTGGGGTACTATTGAAAAGTGAGCTGCTTATCTATCATCAGCATTATTTTCAACAAGTAAAAAAAAGCTACTCATTGAGTTCAAACTAAACAAGATTAAGTGTAAGAAGTGGTTCCAGTGAGTTTTCAGACTTTTGCGTAACAGTAAAGACAAGACACATCACTGTCTGTTGAGTTGTGCTGTGTCATGGGGTCTTTTTTTCCTCAGCCAACCGCCATTTGCAATAGCCATCCTTCCAGCAGACGCATCTTTAACCAATGCCCTTCCTTGCTAATATAGACTTTACACAAGCTAACATTCTTTTTCCCTGAAAATTAACCCTATTTTAAATTTCCAAATGTTAAGGGCCTTGGGCAAAAGTAAACTAAGGGCGGAAGGAAAATAACCATCCCCTTTCAATGGAAAACAAAAAGAAATGAGAGAAAGATGATGAGGAGGAATTACCAGCTGATTTCATAACATATCCATGCCTCCCACACACATATATAAGAAAGCAAAATCTAGACACATACAACTTGGACATCCAAAGGGGACTGCTACTATTCATACATTCAAAATGAGTTGTTGAAATTTCTACTCATGAAGCAGCTCTTGTAGGCAGTTCGGGGATTTGAAAATCTCAGGGACTTCACTATCCAGCTTGCAGATAACCTTGTATATGGCCTTCTTCCAGGAAGGATCAACATCTTTGCCTGCGATAATGGCATTGAAAAACTCCCGTAATGTGATCTGCGCAACTTCCAGGAATCTCTCTGGAACCTGCTGATACAAGGAGACAATGGCATTAATAAAGTCTTCAGTTTCAAGTCTACAGTTCTTCCAAGGAAACTGAGCTAAGAAAGGGGCTTACGTGGCACCTGCATTTTCTAAAAATGGCCGGCCTTTATTCTCTTATGTAAAGTTGTTATATATAGTAGCATTGTGGTGTGGGGTTGCCAGCTCTGTGGAGCTTTAGAAACAGGCCTGTGCGAAGGATCCATGTGGCTATTGGATCCATGTGGCTATTGAAAAACGAGGATTCCACTGTGAAGATTAGGATAGGAAAGGAGGATGTGATCTGTAGATGCCTCACTTCGTCAAATAAGTACATTCCAGAAGAAAGCCTCCAATTAATTTTTTAGAATTTAAATTATATTTCTTTTTGATTTTCATTATGAAAATAAAATGTGTTTTCAAAATGGGATAATAAGTAATGTTCCCATATGAACTTGTACTCACACTGTACATGAAGATCATCTAAAATCCCAGTTTCCTGTTGGACTCAGAGGATTGTTGACACAAATGCTAAATTGTATATTAAAGTGACCTGCAGTATAAAGTCCTCTACATACATAAAGATGGAAGATAGTGACATTAATATGAAATCACAAAATATAAAATTTAAACTGAATCTTAAAATAAATACTACATCAGAAACGACTTTTTCTTGCGATTAGAATTGCTTCATAAGAAAGTGATTTATGAAACTGATAGTAGGAGTAAAAACTAACATTTATTGAGTGCTTGTGTGTACTATGTGACAGGCACTGTGTTATGTGCTGAATGTGAATTATGTTATTAGTTCAGCCATGTTCTCTATAAGGTGTTATTATCCCAACTATACAATGAGAAAAGTGAGGCTCTGAGAGACCAAGGGAATTGCTCAAGGTCATTACATATTCCAAGAAAAACATTCCCCAAATATTCTTTTTAGAATTGCGATTAAGCCACACAGAAATTACTATTTATGTGTATTTATTATGTGTATGTGTGTTACATGAGTGGATATGTGTGTATCCCCTTGTTTATTTAATAGTTCAATCTGTTGAGTATGGAAGGCAATAGCTAAGATGTATCTATTTGGCTTTCTTTCTAAGATATTCGTAGCAAGGTGGGGCCTATCTTTCCCTACACCAACATAATGGATTCACAGAATAATTCAATGAACTCATAATTTTCCAAGTACACATTGACACTTAGTAGATTTCTTTTAGTGGGGTACTTATGCATTACTAATGTTTTATTTTTGCATTAAGTACAGAATAGGAGGACGTAAATGTATCACAATTACATGTGACCCATACATAAGAAAGGAAAGATTTTTATTTCAGTTTAGACACGGCACTGTAGTAAGTAAAAGGAAGGTCTTATGTTAAACATGTTCCATCCCCTTCTCCTTACCTTTTCTCTACTGATTCAATGGCCCTTTTTATAATGATAGAAACTGGTGAAGAAAACTGGAATAATTGCCAGACATCCCTGTTTTTCATATTTAAAATTGAGCAAAGAAGTTCATTGCTCCCAATGAGAAGTCAATTGTCTTTTATAAAGAAACCTAATAACTCCCCAGAAAAAATAAAAGGGCATCTACGTGGGGCCAATCAGAGTCTTAAACTAGTAAGAATTCTGAGCAGCTCCTCCCCAAAACTTTCACACCTGCCTTTTTCTCAGGAGGTGGTTCCCCAAGTTGCCAGGAAAACCACCCAAACCAGTCTATGGATATGCAAACACAGACCTCCCCCCCCCCAACAGCCACTTCCTGCTGAGAATTGATGTGGATTTTCCACAGACCTTTGATGATTTCCCCTCAAATCTCCTTGCTGGAGGAGAGCTTAGCCCTCTAACTCACCTATTATGCCAAATACGAAGTTATCATGTCCTTTTGACTCCTATCCCTATCTCCCCCCTAAGATAAGACCTCCCCCCATGTTTTATGCTGTGGGCATTATTGAGAGAGAGAACCTGGCTGGAGCAAAGTTACACAGTGCAAATACGTACCCACTCTGACCACTTGGTTTGGGAGCTGGTAGCCAAATGCTACAGAAATATGATCAAAGGCATTGATTAAAATAAACATTTCAAGAAGTGTGGTTTCACTGGCCATTGGCAACAGAGCCTTGGACAAAAAGCTATGTTCCTTGGACATCAAGGGATGCAGCCTGGTGTGGCAGAGGGCTTGGAGGGGTGAAGGGTGTGGGCAGCTGCTCCCAGGAAGCCGAGAAGGCCGGAAGCCCAGCCTACCCCAGGAGCTTCACCGGAGGTCTGGGGGCCAGGGCCAAGGGAAGGGGGGCAGCCATGGATACTGTCAGAGGAGGAAGATACACTCTAGATAGAACACAACAGCACCAGAGGAGGGAGGGAAGTGTAGGTGTAAGATTTTCCTGAGAACAAATCAAGGTAACTTCTTTGGGGGATTGGGGACACTCAGCACTTCATTCTTTTTATTCTGTACCACAGTTGTTAACGTTTTTTAGCTGGCTCTGCCCTGTTTTAAACATGCATTTCTTATGGTAGTTATCATAGGCTGTCCTGTATAATGTTTTTGTACTTATGTCTTGATAATATTTAACTGTTCACCTACTTAGATCTCAGTGACCTTATCACAAGGCGTCTTCAGATAAGGAGCCACAGTTTCCATTCTGTGTGTCCCCCTCAAATGCCTGGTGTCTTTTGCAAAGTCATCTGATACATAGTTGATAATGGGATTTTTGTCTTTTCTGCCTTATTCCATATCACTCTAGAGCAGCAATTATATTCTCCCTCAATACTTAAATAAAGGAAGCTTAAAATCATGATAAAATAAGATAGAATTGAAAGAGTCGGAACAGATCTCAGAAATCACTTTATAGATGAGGACATGGCGAGAGATTATGAGATTCTATGAGGTAAAGAAATTATGAAATAAAGAGATTCGTGTGAAATACAGCGTCTTCCCACCAAACCAAGCTGGCGACTTTTTAATGTTTGTGTGTGTTTTACTTTCTCTCTCTTTTTTAATAATCTCAACTATTTATATAAGCCATCATAACCATGGCAAGTTGTGGATCTGTCATCTAGAAAAAGCACAGAGGAGCTAGTAACTTCAAACTAAATAAGAATAGTATACAAGATTCCTAGGAGGAGACTTTGGTCAGTGGTTTATGTTTGGGAAAGGATGAATTCTTTGTGAACAAATGAAATGGTTATCTAATTTAGTGCTGACTTTGAGGCAATACTCACGCAATGGACTAGGCTGGATAAAAGAAAGTTATAATGAGAGCCTGTGATACTGGAGCTACTAATCTTTTCTGGTGGCTGCAGAGCTGCACTGTTGGGTAGCAACTGATCTTCTGAGAGGATGCCAGTGAATTCCACCCACAGGTAGAAATACCGTGCATGGAAAAAGGGAGTCTCATTTCTCTGCTTGAAAACTTTGCCCAACTTTATTTAACAGAGTAAGAAGGGGACACTTTCTGATGTTTTGGGGGAGGCACCTTCAACGTCAGGCTTATGAGAATGACGTTCCCATATTTTTTCTGTACTTCTTAACACCTAATGGCTTTCCAATCGCCAATAAACATCTGCAGAAAATCCCTTAGTGACAAGTAATCCCTTATCTAGGTTTCTTTTAATAGAACCCAACAATCTCCAGAATGAACCCTAGAGTCTCTCCTCAGCATCAGGTGGCAACAGTCAATCAAGTCACTGGAATGTAAGACAATGCAGGCTGCTGGGGGGGGCCTGAGGGGGGAGGCCAAGCCTTTGGACATGCCACAGGGAAAAAACAAAAGGCTTCCAAAGTCTTTGGCTGAAACCCTGAGGCTATTGTGGGAGCTGTTTTGCCCAGCGTTCCTTAGCAGAGGAGAGTGGAAACTTTGTTTTGATAAAAAGGCTCCCAGTATAGGTACCTCACCTCAAGTGGTCTTGCCTTGATGTTTGGAGGATATAATTGTGATGAGCTCTTGAATGCACTCACAGATTTTGAAGGAGGCCGGCTAGGAACATCTACCAATTTCGTCACAATTTGTACTCGAATCTACTCAGAACAAATGAGGGCCTTGTGGGCGTCAGGGAAATGGGAGGAGGTTTTCCAATCAGTTCTGGCCACAGCTGGGGTGCAGACACCCACCCAAGATGCTGGTGGACGGTTGTTTTGCCGTTCTTATTCTTTTTTTTTTAAATCTGAATGAGTGGCAAAGACACATTTCCCCCGTCTTCCTCCTCCTCTTCCCAGTTGCTTTACCTTCAAGGATGATTTGTTTTATGAAACTGACTGTCCCCAGCCTCTGCAGTACATAATAAAAGCCTGACAGAGCAGGCTGCCTGCCTTCTGTGTCCTGCAGATACTCATCATAAGTGTCAGGACATACCAAGGTTAGCGGTCACTGGAAGTGTGCTCGCTGGCCCAAACCTTGCCAAACGCTCTTGGCAGCTGAATGAATGTCACAGAGAATAGAAGGGGAATTACAAAGGTTAAAAAGAAGACAGCCTCTCCTATTTTCTGGAGACAGAGAAGCTGATTTTTCACACCTCTGAACCGACCGTAAGCTCATTCATCAGCCTCTTGCGGGGGACCTAAACCTTGCCCCTCACACAGTTCTCCACGGACACTCCTCCCTCCTCAATCCCCTTTAAAAATTGGCCCACTGGCCTCATTTCATCAGTGAAATGATCTTTACTAAAATGGATAGAAAACAAACCAGGCATCCACCTCTCTCCCTAGCCCCTCCCCAACAACCGAAGGCTCAAATGGCCCATCGAGCTTATCAATAGATTACACCCTTATCAAGGGAAATCGTCTTGACAGTTCATCTTCTAAGCTGTTTTTTTTCAAACTTGTTTCAGTGGAGAAATGGAAAAGGCCACAGGACGTGAGGGCAGGCGTGGCTCAGGAATGGGAAAGTCAAATGCTGCCTAGTGTTTTGGGAAATTAGTTTGTGTGTGGGTTTTCTCTCTTCTTTCTCCTCCATTTTCTTTACTACTATAAAAGGGCAATAAAATGCTGACTGTAAGAAGACAATGTCAAGGAGAAAAGGGTACTGGTATTTTGGATACTCTTCACTGCTCGCCTTGGAGAGAGAGTTATTCTTGTCACAAACCCTTTTGTCTGCATCTGCTGACTGCTTGCCTGTAGCCAGCAGCATACTTTAACTGTTTTGTCACCTCCTAACATCACATGCATCAGCTGTTGGGCTTTTGTTACGGGTATTGTAGAACTAATCCGCTGTGGCTGTTCTACTGTGCAGTAAATAAAACAGAAACGGGCTTCTCAGACTATTCTGCATGAATATTTCAGATGGCTTTTACAACTCCAATTCACAAAATCAAATAAATAAATAACTCCCCGAGCGCCCCCAGCCTCTCCCCACGCACAGAAACAAAACCCCTCCAACTAGCCCCAGATGCTTCCAAGTCAAGTGCATTGAAGGCGCTGACTTGAGTCTTCAAACCATTGTTTCAGTGGAGTTGAAAGAACAGTGGTCTCTCACTTTAACCCTGTGGAATTCATATTTACAATTAGAGTCAAACACTTCTAATGCTGAAAACCAGGTGAGCAGCTCTGAAAATCTAGAGAGCAACTCTCTCCCCCTTGGGCCTTTCAGAAAAAGATAAATGTAACACCATCAAAAATATGTAGTTGCCGTTGCCTTGTCAGAACTGCTTTTATCGTTTCTGCCTACATTTTCTTCCCTTCCACTCATCTGAAAAGGGTCAAAGGAAGATGCGTGTACATTTAGTTCATGCTAAGAGTTTGTCCGAAGTGTTGAACCTGTATAGGAGCACAAAAGGAAAATTGAACTTGGCTGGGTTTTCCAAAACTGAACTTTCATCATCAGCCCTTTTACCAGGTAAACAATGTTCTCATTGCCTACAGCGAGGCGTTTTTCTGGATGACTTCTAAGTGTCTTTGGAGAAGTTAAAGAGAGAAAGGGCACCCTCAGCACGCGTGTGCACGCACACACACGCACACAGACACTTCAGGGAAGGAGACAAACAGCGAGCACTTTCCCGAGCATTCATTCACCCCATGTGCTCACAATTCCTCTAAACAAACTCTCCCATCCCTGCTGTTTGTTAAGTAAATATTGATCAAGGAGAGACCTATCTCCTGACAGCGGTGGCACAAGCTGGGGACTGACACTGCAGACAGAGTGGACTTAAATAGATAAACTCAGAAGCTTTAGTAACTCCTCACAGAGATTATCAGATGAAAAGGCAAGAACACATACTTGCTGCTCCACTGTCTTACTCACGCTGAACTCTCCTGCCAGAGGCAAAGAAGAATCATGGAGCTATGAAATATGGTCACAAGACGCTGTTACTCAGGGTCTCCCTCTGCAGTCATGCGTGTACTTATCCTGTGTGTGCAGCTGGGGACTAACTGGCCCTTCACAAGAGAAGAGAAGGGGCAGGATGCCTCCCACAGCGAATCGTGGGATTGTATCCCAGTACCCTCTTAGGACAGGCAAGGATTGAATGGGAAAAGGGAAAAGGAATGTGTTTCAGAAAGCAGGAAATACCACCCAGATACAAGGAGGAGCCTTTCAAGAGGAGCCCTAATTCCCGGGAAGCATTTTGCCATCATTAATAAATGTATACAGCATACTGTTTTGAGACATGCTCTGAGGAGGTTTGCTTGGGTGATTTCATATGAGCCGCAGCAACTGGTTGAGAAAAGTTCCTTGGTGTTTCCCAAGTTTTATTTTTTATCATTTCTTAATTATGATTCAAATTCCTGTTTTCTGCACTGCACTGTCAGCAGCTGAAGGGACATAGCTACTTCCCTGGGAAGGCCAGTTTTAAAATCATCTGTAGAGATTCGGTTTTATGTATTAAACACTGAGCATCATGGTCAAAGAAGGAGGTGTTGCATTTAGAGTTCCCACCAAATGGCTAACTGGAGCTTGCATTTTGTTAGGGGGCTCATATGCGGAATGACTAGCGTCAGCCAGAAGCACTGGCTGAGAAGCTGTTTTCAGATGTCTACCCGGTGACACAGAATGAGGCAGGGGATGATTCTTGAGCATCGACAGGGCTTAGTCCTAAAGTCCGTCTCTCTCTGACGCTGCAGGTGGTATTCACCTTTCAGGGGCTTAGAGGATTAAATTAGTCTAATGCACATGCCGTCTGGGTCCCTACGAGTGGGCCCGCTTTCTAGTTACATGTTATGCTACTTAAATATGTGAAGAGTAAATGCTTGCAGGAAGTGGCTATAGTTCAAGGTTGTCCTTAAACAAAAAAAACAAACAACAACAAAAAAAAAGCCTGTTTCCTTCATCTAAGCAAAGGAACACATGGCAATAACAGTCTGTATCTTTTTTTTTTTTTTGAACGAAGCTTCGAAAGAACAATGTTCTGTTGAGCAAAATTCAGTAGCATTTTGTAAACATTAATTTAAGGAAATCAATAGACTCAGTGAGCTAAAGCCATATTGCAAGATAAACTGGCCAGAGTGCCACTTTGTCAAATAGATTTTCGTTTTCTCGGCTAGATAAAGACAGTTTCAAAATGGGGCAAACGTGTTGCAACCAAGGTTTGAAAAGTATGTGGCCTTCAAACAGTCTGCTTGTTCCTACTACAAAGCTGGATAAACATACTTTAAAAATGATAAGATTGGTTTAGGATTGATCTAGCTTTCAAATTTTACATTTAGTACATGTTGTAATTGTCTCCCAAGAAAAGAATGAAAATTACCAGACATTCAGAATAGAAAATGTACTTAGGAGAAAGGGGTTAAAACGTCTTGAGAGACAGAGCTTTGGGAGCAGTTTCAGTTGATGCTCGACTTTAAAAGGACAAGGAAGAAAGAAATCTTTATTCATGCTGACCTGATGGGCAACGGGCCTTCTTGCCAAAATCCTGAAGCCAAACTGCAGTGCGTTAGGGATCAGAGGTTTCAGCTGGTGAAGCTGCTCACCTGTGCTCACCAGGCAGTGCTATGTTAATTTGGGGGCAGGGGAGAAGGGAAGCTGGAGGAAGTGAACCCAGGGAAAGGCTAGGGAAGGAACAGGAGTGATCATCCCCCCAGCAACACCAAGGATTTTCTCAGTCAGACCAAAAGAGCTGCAGGAGTGGTTCCAGAAACTAGTGAAAGGAAAAGCATTCCTCCCTTCCTGTGACCTCAGCAGGGGCTTGCATGGAGCCTGTGGCAGCACGCTTCCAAGTCAGACAGCCTCTAGTGCTATACCAGTCCTCTTAAATGCTGGTAGAGCAGCAACCAGCTATGGCATGGTGGAAACTGCCCCATGGAGAAAATGCAATAAAAGCAATGAACAGTTACATGGAAACCAACAGGGAGGTTGGTTAAGGATCTACCTTGAGTGGACAATGGAACTCCATGGAAAAAGAGTGCAGGAATTGGACTTTGGTCCGCAGTAAGGGGGAGTGGGGTGCTACTATTGGCCAAACTCCTCAAATGGACTTCTCTGACGGCAGCATGAATGAGGGGCAGAGGCACACCCTGGCTATCTTCCTTGTTTCCTCACCTCACTTTGAGTCTTTGCCCTTTAAGAGTGGATAATTTATAAAATACAGAATGGACAATAACATTTCTACACCTTTAAGATGCTGACAACCCATGTATCCACACAGTTATCAACACTGTGCTACCATTGAGTAATTGTGACTTTCAGGCAACAGAAAACAATGTCTTAACATCTTCTATTCTACCTCCTAGTAACATTGTGTATACATTTTAAATTATGGAAGAATCCCACCGGACATGGATGAGTAAAACCATCTCTTCCATAGACCCAGTAAAAGACAGTACTAGCTTGCCAGGAACAGAATGACAAATGTCTGTGAAAGATATCAGAATTGTTTTGTGGGGCTAAAATTTGATTCACTGAGTATGTTTCAAGCTTATTTGTTCACGCATGAGCATCTTGGCATTACCTGTGTTAGGAAACACAATGATTGTTACATTATTTGTTGCGATGGAATGAATGTTCCTTCTCTCCCAAGCTCTGTATACGTCTCAACGAGTGATTCCAAGTTTAAATAAACAAATATGTAAACGACATAAAATAAAAATGGAAGAATAAGCATCAAAACCTCCTCCCTCTGAGATCGTGCACAGATACTCTTAAGATTTTAAAAAACAACTGGAAGCACATTGTTGGAATTGCCCATCTGGAAGGCCGATCAGGTAAGAGCTGGACCAAGACTATTCTATCGAAGAATCAGACACTTTTGGAAGTTCAGAACTAGAAGGAAACTTAGACGTTCATGTTCCATAAAAGAGGAAAACAACCTCGAGCCAGGGATCAGCAAACTTTGTCCACAAAAGGCTAAATAAAAAAATATATAGGCGTTGTGGGCTACATTTAGTGCAGGTTGGATATTCTTATTTTTCACAACTGTTTATACATATAAAACCCATTCTTAGCTTGAGACCAGAAAAAACAGACTAAGGATTAGATCCGGCACATAGACCACAATTTGCCAATCCCTGTTGTTTAGTCAGACTTGGGGTCAACAACTTTTCTACAAGTCTAATGTTCTTTCATTCTGAGCTAACCCTGGGTGCCTCCCTGGGTGGGCACAGTTGTTCTTCTCACAAGGTGGCTGGGATTGACTCACTCAAATTTAGCCAGAAATGTCATGCCATTCCTCAGATGCAGTTCAGGCTGCTGAAGCCTATGGGAATAGAGTTAATAAACCCCACAGAGAAGGTCAAAAGGACTAGGAGGATTTCAGTCTTGCCCTGCTTTGATAATAAACTTTCCTGCCATTAGGCGCTTTCCTGCCAAGGCATATTGAAATGTGCTAACTGGAGGAATCCTCCCCTGCTTCATGACACATCTAGCCCACCATCCTGATGCTTAGACAGAAGAAGTAAGCACTTCCATCAGCGCACCAGTTGCTCTGTTGTGCTAGGCAACTTCTCAAGGCACCCCACGTTGTATTTCAAAGGCAGATGCAAATACAATTAGGTGTCATTTTGTATCCGAGTTCAAGACAGGCTAACGGTCTTTGAAGTTTAACTTGGGCGAGGTGATGAAATGAACAAGGCCAAGCTTGGTACCATTCTTGGATGGGAGATTATCCAAAAACAACATGGCACAAACAGTCCAATATTGCACGGAGGGAAGCTGGGGCACAGATAATCCACAGTTGCTCCTGTTTCGTTCGAGAATGCATTACGTGATTGTTCTCTGCAGCGGCTTTACCTTCATAATTAAGCTTTGCTTAGGCTAATATTAAAACTAGTCTGTGTGCCCTGTATTCCTGTTGATGAAGCAATATGAGGAAGGAGCCTGGGGAGAAGCTGCTAGGAAGTGGGGTTCAGGCAGGATGGGGTGAGAACAGCACTGCACACAGGGACCAGAGAAAGCCCTTGTGATGTGGACAGTAATTGAACAGAGCTTCTCATGGGAGATACTGGTACTCCAGGCTGATCGGGGGAAGGCCATAGATTATCAGCCTCAATCCCATCCCTTGGTTTTGCCTGCAAGATCTTTGTTCTGTTAGAGAACATTCTGTATTTCCAGGGAATTCCACTGGTCTCTCCTCTACAATCACCTTTTGTAAAAAATTGTGTTCTAAGGATGAACACAGGCTGAACGAAGGATGAATGAGCTGTGTTTCAAAATCTACTTAAGAGCTTGTGAAAGGTTTTGAAATCCTTTTTTTCCAAGACAGGTAAATAGTTTCAAAAATCAGAGAAATAGTTCGGAATGAACTCAGGGGCTTCTGGAAGTCCACTAGAACCCTCCCAAGTCCTAAAATGGAACTTAGGGCCGTGTGAGGGGTGGGGATTTTACAAAGCTATCCGTGCAAGTATTGTCCCTGATGAAAGGCAATTTCTGGAGTCTACACACAGATTATTTTATACAACTTCAGGCAACTGAAAATGATAAATCTTTGAAAACAAACTGTATATTAAAGGAGAGGCTCGAAACCCAACTTTTCACCTTCTATCTATTTCAGCTTCTGGTCCTTTCTTTGCCTCCACTCCTGTTCAATCCCCCCACCCCTCTTTTATTAAAAGTGACTTTTAGTACCAGATCTTAATTTAAAATGTTAGGGTGGCCTTCAGAGAGAAAAAAATAGAAGCTGGGCATAATAACCATAAGAAATAATGCAAAATACATATCCAAAGGACTTGTGAGGATTCGATATTTACCAACCACCAACCCTCGCACGTACCAAAAAAATGCCAATGGAAAACACTTTTATGATCTAGATTACGATCATTTGGGGAATATTTAAAGGAAGGGATGGTGCTACTTTTGCAAAAATTACCAAACCAGCCTAGTAGGGAAGGCAGTTATACCATCTAAAATAGCTAATTCCGATCTGAAAGAGGGAAGACGTCATATATCCTACAGAAGTTAATACGCATCACGAATGTTGATCGTTTGTGTTGAGGGGTGGCCTGTGCGGAATGCGTGTCGGGACAGGGATACAGACACCTTAGTTTGCCACCTCCTAAAAAATCCAAAGGCATGAAGCCTTGCTGACAATGCGTGGCCACCACAGCCAAGTCGATAAATAAAGTGAGCAGCGATTATAACGACTAGTGCTAATTCAGTCAATAGTCTGTTTACGCATTTGAAAAATTAGTCTCTGTAATCCCAGTCAGGGAGTTGCCATGTCTCCAAGGACACCGTGGAGATTTAGATCTGCAAAGAGAACCTTGGGAGAAAACGACAATGGGTCGTCTGGAGATTCTGACTGAGATAATTAAGCTGCAGCAGAGTCACCAGGGTAGAAGTGGCCCCACACGGAAGCCATCTGGATTCCCAGGAGTTCCATACTCACTGCTAAAGCTTTGCAACATGACCAGGACTCTAGAGACTTTATTTAGAGAATGCAGAATGCCTATTCTAGAATCACAGAATGTCAGAGCAAGAACAAAGTTCTGAGCTTAATCTTATCACTCGGCAGGTGAGCAGAGTAGAGCCCGGGAGCAGGGATGGCCAGAGCGAGACCCTCCTTCCAGCACCCTCTTGTCACTCATCACTGTTCTTCTTGTTGGGAACAGATACTCCAGGCTAGGACAACCTTTGCAGCCACACTTGGGTCCAGAGGAATCACTTTCTCTTATTAAAACCAGTTTTGCCTCATCCCAATTCTTATGAGAGCTCCTGGCTTGCTCATTTGTTTACTTTCCTAGGTAGGGTCAGTGGAAAATGATGCAATGCTGGGCTGACAAGGTAACACGTAACTTGGTTCTCTAAAGGGATAAAAGTGAATGCCTAACATAGCCCTTGCTTCGTCCTAATATGCTCATGTAGATTCATTTAATTGTCACAACTACTCTGTGAGGTAAGCACTACCATTTTCCGTTTTACAGACGAGGAAACCAAAGCAAAAGTGGGTACAGTTTCACTGCAAGAAAGTGGCAGGGCCGGGATTCGATCTCAGGGACTGGCTCCAGAGCCCATCTGCTGAATTCTATTGATAGAGCTCCACTGATGTGGAATGAATAGCCCCCAAACTTTCTTTTTTAACATTTCAAGGTGATGCTTTTATACAACTAATGACAACTTGTAGGTGAATGCTTTGCTTCTTGCCTGAAACCAGAGCTTTCTTGCCACAATTGTCATTTTTATGGACTTTAGTCTGAGACTAAGGCTGTCTCCTCATAATGTCAAATACCCCAATACTTTAGCTACAACAACTCTGAAGACATTTGTACAGCTGGATATGTCCTGTAGACACAATCAGATTTGCCAGGATACTCGCCTAGAGGCCGACAAATTGGTCTCATAGGATCATTTTAACCAGTAAGTGCTACTGAGATGCTACTCAAGAAATCCAACTTCTGAAGATAAGCTTTTGAAGCAATTAAAAAAAGTGCCATTTGGTATATATAAAGAATAATTGCCAAATGGTGGTGGCATGGCTGCCCACACCTGGAATTCTGCCCTGAGTTTAATAATTGTAACTGTTCCTCAGAAAAACCCAGGCCGGAAGCACATTACAGAAGGACAGCTAAAATGATCCGGGCAGCCCACTTACTGTATGAGATTAGGCTTTTAAAAAGGATTAGAACTCCTTAATCTGGAGAGATGAAGATTAAGAGGGAGTAATGATCAAAGTCTGTAAAATCAGAAAGGAAATGGAGAATATGGCCACAACCCTGTCCACAAATCCCAGGATATTATAACAAGGGATATCCCTGTGGACTTTTAGGGGAATCACTTTAAGAGCCATAAAAGGAAGATACGATTTCCATAGCAGGTAATAAATTTAGAGAATGATTATCTTGAGGAGTGGTGTATTCTAAGAATGGTGTTAAGTTTTAAAAAGAGTTTAAACAAATCCATGATTAAAACAGAATGATCTTAGACTGGGATGTTAGGAATGTTTTGGGTACATCCTGAGTCTTTTGAAAATCATCAATCAGTGGCAGGTACCAGCCTCTCCTGATATCCTTCCTACCCAGGGCTGACAACTAGAGGGGCAGCCCAGTGAGCTGATGACCTCTGGTCTCACCCTGTGGTCCAGGTTGTTCCAATACTCAGAGCAGGGCTCGTGCACGCTCTCGTGCCCATCTTTGGTGGGTGTTTGGAAATCTCAGGAAACTGGTAGAATAGGGCAACTCATTCCCTAGAGGAAGTTTTCTTTGCTCAGGAGGAGGGTCTTTGTCCTAGAATTTTGAATTAGAATTCAGGGCAATGATCTGACCAGAGTTTCTATAAAATATGAACTTATTCCTTTCACTGTACTTTGAAACTAAAATCTTATGTTTTACTCAAAGTAGAGACATTTAAATCACCTTCTGTGAGAATGCTCAGGGAATAAAACCTAGTTAAACTCTATTGGAGAAGTTGCTGGTAGTACACTAACACACGTCAATTAATTCAAATTTAAGGGGAAACATACCAGTCATGTAGTACCCATCAAACCCAAGATATTAAGCTCTAAAATGTACTTCAGTTAAGGTAGGAACCAGCACATCTTAACAAAAGAAGTGGCTCTGTTAAGCATATAGAATAAAACTTGAGAAAGAGGAATGTTTTAGCTGTTTCCAAAACAGCAAAGTGTTAATCACTTTAAGTATCTAATAATAGGTCATTGTTGAGGTTGGGGAGGTTGGGACAGCAGTAGGAGGGGGCAGTGGATTTCAGGAGTGGGCAGAGAGGAGATAAAGATTTCACTTAGAGAAAAGGAACCTTCAGACGACTGTACCATGTCCAGTGAGGCATGAAGAATATTTTCTATACTCACATTTTAAAGTGCTTTCTGAAAAACAGTAAAATGTGGCAAAGTGCAGAAGCAACTAAGGAAGCCCAGGAAAGAGGGAGGGGGGCGGAGATAGGGGACGGAGCGGAAAAGCACACAGACAATAAGCAGCATCTAATAACCCCTCGTTCTAACTCCGTCTACCACCATAAGCTGGAAGCTATCACTTGGTATCTTTTCAAATTGCAAGTTTGAAAATGTTAGTTCCTCACGGTGGGAAACTATTATTCAAAGTCACTATTCATTTGGGGAATAAAAAAGTAGAAGAGTTGTGGGGTAGGGAAGGGGTCCAGGGGAAGAGTCACCTTGTTTCTCAGTGTCAACTTTGGAGTGATTTGGGAAGAGAAAACGGGGACATCTGGAGTTCAGAAGTCGAGAAAAATGGGGAAGAACCCAGAAGATGAATGCACGATCATCAGTGACACAAAAGAACGAGCGAAAAGAAGCCTGGATCTGGGCACTGGCGTCTGGCAAGGAGGCCGGCAGCAGGGCTAATGAAGCATTTGCCGTGTGGGACATTTGCCAGCGCAACAAAGAAGATGTGCTTGGGCTCTGCAGATGTGCCAGGGCCCCCAGAGCAAAATAATGACATAATCACCATCAGTGTCACAGACCAGACTGTACACAAGGTGACAGGGGAGGGGAGGCCTGTAATGTGCACGCAGGGAGGCTGCCTGGGCCCTGGTGGTGGCTGCCCTGAGGGTTGGGAGGCAGGCAGGAGGACCCACCTGACTATCTAGATCTCTATCTTAAACTCGGAGGGGAGGCTCGGGCACATCTTGGATGGTTGTTTTTCATCCAGTCCTAGCTACTCCTGATGAGGGAACAGAAATCTGAAAAGCTTGCAAGAGATTTGGACGGAGTGGAAGGGGCAAAGAAATGGCAGCGGAGAGTTTTGTAAATCGAACCCTCCCTGCCTTCTGCTACAAAGGCTCAAACTTCCATTAACGTGACCCCAGCCACACAGCCTAAGGCAGAAACACTACCATGGGTGTCAACATTTCACACTGCCAAGAAAATGCAAAATATATTTGGGGGAGCCTGTTTAGGGGAGGGACACAAATGAGCGATCGGTGGGCCATCTCGACGTTGAGTGCAAAAGCAACTCTAGGGCAGGGAAATCAGTGGCCCCCGCTCATTTCCACACGGTCTCTCAGCAGGCCTCGTCACCTGATGGTGGCTCTTGCTCAGTCAGGTGGGTGTGTTAGTACAGCTGTCTGGCTTTTAAGTGACTTTTGTCAGTTTGAAAGTGAAAGTCTGTTTGAGGAGCTGAAAGAACAATAGCTCAGAGCCCGGAAGAAGAGCTGGGAGCACAAAGGACTTGGCTACACTAGTGTCCTTTTCATTGCTTCTCATGAAAGATTCATAAGACGAACTTTAATTTTTTATGACCCTCTTTTGGGTATGACTATATTAGTTGTGTCAACTTCCACATACAGGTTCTCTTAAAATACCAAAAGGTCTGTCGTGAAATTGTTTTCAAAGACCAAGGAGGACAGAATCGATTCTGCTCTCCTGAGGGTCACTTCCTCCAAAAGAAAATGCTCGAAGGGGCACAGAGATTTCTTTTAAACGGGGCTCCCTTCAGCCTTGACGTTGCCATGAGCGCTGTAATGTAGTTATTTTAAACCTTTCTAATTTGCTAGTTCAACCGCTCCTCGGAAGAACGATTATATTTGTTTTTCTTGGCTTCACCCTATTTAACAGGAACAGTCGTATAATGATCATTAATAGACAGTTCTCCATTCCCTCCACTTCTCTCCCCATTACGTCTTTCCTTTGTTTCTCAGCCAAAAATTGGGGTAGGAGAGGGGGGCAGATCGTATTTGTTTTATGTTATTTTATAAAATAGCATTGGGGATTGGCTACAAGCAATCACTGAAGGTGAAACAGTATTTTTAAGCTAGAATAATCTACTTTTAAGCATGAAACTCCTGGGCTTTACCCAAAAGAAAGAGTTTGAAAAAGTCATTGTTGGACATTTATATTGATGTATTTAAGAGAAATGAGCGGCTGATCATTAAAATTTCCGCCCCGTGATTGACAAAGAACCCAAATGGTTAAAAGTTTAAATAACATCCTGGAGGGAAAATGAGGAAATTTGATTTAAAATGTTCTCCACCCCATGAAAAGGGATCTCCAACTTCGAGCAAAGCGTTGGTTTGCTAAATGAGTTTGTTTCATCTAGACAAAATAAACAGGCTCGCTTTCAAAAGGTTGTTAGAACTTCTTCAGACATTTAATCCAGGATGGGCTGAACACAATGATAACATCCCACTGAAAGCTACAGCCACCACCAGCGGCTCTCAGAAGAGAACTTGCTCTCTTTCTCCTATTGATAACCCTTTGTGGGACGAAGAGAAAGGGCCAGAGCAAGGAGAACTGAACGTCAGACAATAGGCATCACTCCACACACTGTTCCTGAACTTTCCTCATCTCTGAAGGACAATTAATTATGAAGGCCTTAGGGGTAGGTCGTAGCAAAGGCAAACCCACCACTGTCCCAGCACCGCAGCCGCTACCTCTGTGTTTGCTAAATGGCTTCGCCTGTTGGGGTACAGTCACCGAGAGAGCCAATAGATCATTTGGGGGAGGGGTGGCGGGAGGTGGGGGAGGAAAGCAGAAGTTTTTTGTGTGTGCGCCTGCCCTTGTATAATTCTATTCTCACTGTGAACTCATCCATACACAAAACACAAGGACAATTTTTTTTTTTTTTTAAAGAGAGAAAAGCCACAGGGTAGGTTACAGTCAGAAACGGCCTCTCAGTGGTGTGTTAAAAAGGATGGTCTTTTCACCAAATCATTTCACAGAGGCAAAACAGACAAACACAAAGAGTTGAGACTTTTTCTCCTACATTAAATGGAGTAACTGATAAGGTCAGACATATGATACCTAAAGACATGAATCTGTGAACTCTTGAAGTCAAAGGGCCTCTCTGTGCCGAGGAACAATCTTTCAAAGGAAATAGATCATAGAACTCCACTGAATCCCCTTTAAACTTTATGAAGCAGGAGGAGAAAAAGCTCTAAGTAGGGAAGCTTGACAGAAGAGCCTTGAACTATTTTCTGAAGGAAAGATGAGACCCTCCCTAGGCTGCCACAAAACATCTTTTTTTTTTTTTCTAAAGGCTTCTCTGAACTTTGATATGTGCCAAGACACTGCTATTGAAAGCTGTATAATTATGTGCTATAGCCACTGTAGAAAATGCTTTGTTCACCCCAACAAAGGACAATAAGCAAAGTAAAGCGACATTACACTGTATCTTTTTCTTTAAGAATGTTGAGAAAGGTCATGGAATGCTATAACTAATAAAGCTGTTGAGTAAGGAGGTTTTAAAGTTGATCTTACTGTGCTTGAATGTAACCCAATGACAAAAAAGACACAGGGAGCTAAAAATGCAATGACATTACCAAATAGATGATAAATCCCTGGGCCCGCTTCATTATCCTGATGAACACCTCGAATCCCAAAAGGACAGCAGTACAAGAATGAAGCCGCACGCGTGCACACCATTCTCCCCCCCGCCCACCCTCCAACCCTTCAATCCCACCCCCAACCCCGTGTCTGTACTGTGCTCGCCTTCAAATTTCAGGCAATCGTTCCCTAGAAGGAATATGTTCCTAGGCAGCCATGTGTACATATATTTAGGGAACATTCATTTAGTATCTTAAAAGATCAATTTGGCTTGTCACTGGCGGGACTGGCAAGAGAAGAAATGGTAAAGGGTTTCTCTTCCTCCTTGCCACCCACCAACAGTGCCTTGTGCCATCATTTGAGCAGCTCAGCGGCTTTGAGGCCAAGAGACTGCAAGAGCAGTAAAAGGTTCTCACTCGTGTGCCAGCTTCCCAGATGATCACTCATATTTAAGTATCTATTTGGAGCAGAGGGAAGTGCTTCCTAAATCCACCTGTCCTCATTTTTCTTTAAAGAGACGACAATGCGAATGAAAGACTTCCAAACACATTAAATCTTCTCAAACATGGGTTTTGGTGAAGGTGGGAGTGGGCTGGGAAGAGGGGTAGGCGCAGAGTTGAAAGCATTGTCAATAAGTGGGTATGTGTTTGCTGAGAGGGGAGTGCATGTGAAGGGTGCTGCTTTTTAAAATTTTCTATTTCTAAGAGGAAAGTAGGAAAATGCATGAAGAGGTCTGCGGAAGTACCCTTCTTACCTATCTGGTGTCACCTAGAAAGATGTCAAACCCATGGGCTGGCTCTACGATGGAGCACCTGCCCTGTGAGATATTTCTACCTTAGGAGATGGCATTTATAATCCCACTAATGAATGGATCAAGTTCCCCAATCTGTTTTGAAGCCTTCCATACCAAGGGAAAGGGAGATTAGTCACTCTTCCTGGGAACTTGGACTCTGCCTGTAGGTAAATGACTAGCCACCGAGGGGCCCAGGAGGGACTGTGGTTTACCATGGTGGTGGTGGTGGGAAAACATGACCTCATGGTACCCCAGGATGAGAAGGAGCCCTCAGTATGCCTGGATGAAGGTATCTGCCATATTCTCTTCTCCATTTACACTCAGGCCACCTTAATGCCCCCACCCAAACTTTGGATCATTCTGTCTTTCCTTGCTGTACCTTATAAAACTGGCCAGCCTAGGTAACGTAGCCCGATCTAGGGTGCTGTGTCTTTTGGCTATCTGAGTAGTACTACAATTAACCCGTGTGAATTACTGAGTCAGTTGCCTTAGTTGAGTTCTTTGCAAAACAGGTGAACCAGCCTCAGAAACTGACAGTGATCCTTCTCTTCCTTCCCTGCCACACTTGTGAAGGAAACAAAAAACCAATAAAATCCGACTCAGATGCCCCTAAAATCACAAGTATAAGTATAATTTAAAAACTGGGAAGGAATCCCAAACCTCCTTTCCTTCCCCGTAAAAAAAAAATGTGTTGGAAGCTCTTCAAAGTGAAGTGAGAATAAAGCACGGAAATATATACCATCACACCTGGAAGGACAAATTTATTGTTGCCAATCTCATTAAACGTGAGAAGCAGGAGTGAAAGATGCAGCCCGTAACTACACTCCCCTCTCCTCCTGTGCACCTTTGCAAACGCTCCTTCAGAAGAAAGACGCCCGCCCCATGTGACACTGCTAATTTGACTCCCTTGAGCACCACTAAATGTGTCGTTCATTTATTCCCCCTTCCGTGTATTCTTCCACATCCCTTGGGTCTTCTCACCACCCTAAGTCTGAATGCTGTGCCAAGAGTCTTGGCAATTGTGTAAACTGACACAGAAGGCAGAGAAAGCCCTCTGGCCACTGAGAAGACCCTGACTGATAAAGGCCCAGGAAATGCAGGGACTAGAAGAGGAGAGAGATCCTATCCACTCCCTCTTTGCTACTGATACACCTGCCCCACCTGCTTTGTTTTCCCGTGGGGCAGGGGTCAGCATCCTCTCTAGCAGGCATCCTCAAACTACCGCCCAGGGACCATATACGGCCTACCAAGGACATTTATCCGGCCTGCCGGGTGTTTTTGCCGCCACTGCCTGTCCTGCTTAGCAGCCGACTCGTCCCAGGCCCTGCAGTCCGGCCCTCCAACGGTCTGAGGGACAGTGAACTGGCCCCCTGTATAAAAAATTTAAGGACCCCTGTTCTCTAGCCTTGAGAGCCAACAGCAGCAGGGGCTGGAAGGGGCTGGTACTAAGCAGTGACAGAGGTGCTACCAGCCAGCCCCAGAGGAAGAGATGGAGCAGAAAGCTGAAAAAAGACAAGGAGTAGAGAAGGAAAAGAAGGAAGAAGAAAGCAGCAGAGTGGGAGGAGAAGCAGGAGTCTCATCCTCAAATCTCTTCCTCTCGCCCTGGCTGGTCCTGCCCTCACCCATTTAGACTAACTTTAAAAACAATAACGCTTTAGTTGAATTGAAGTCTTCCTTGCTATTATACTGGTGTCAGTGTCAGTATTATTGTCCACATTAAATAAGTTAATACTGGCATAATGCTTAGAGGAGTGTCTGGTATATTAGTTAACAGTCAATAAATGTTAGTAATTTCATTACTGCTACCAACAACTGACTGAGAAATTTAAAAATGCGATCAATAAGACGTTTTACTGTTTGACCAGCTAATACTCAGCTGGGTTAATATATTCCTTGGAATTGACTGGATCTTTGGGCATGATGTAGACATAACCTCAAAATCTCTCTACCATGTTCTGTCTCTGTTTAGAAATTTGTAAAGAAGGGGCGGTGCCTGTGGCTCAAAGGAGTAGGGCGCTGGCCCCGTATACTGGAGGTGGTGGGTTCAAACCTGGCCCTGGCCAAAAATTGTAAAGAAGCAAAGTATATAGTTTTCTACTCTGCCATCCTTTTCACTTGCTCAGAGTTAAACTATAGGTTCCTTTTTCTTGATTTTAAGAGGAGAAACTTAAATACAAACGTAAAGCCTTGCTCATAATATCAGTTGAGGTATTTAACTTGAGGTGCTGGGTCCCTTTCTGGCTTGCAGCCATGGGCCATGCTGGCAAAGTTACAATGATAATAACAGTGACTTTTTAAGCATCTCACTCAAGCAGTGACCTCCGTGCACAAAGGCACGGGAAAGAGGGGCTCACCTTATCTGAAGCTCTTGTTAGTAAACGTGCCAACTGAGAGGCTAAATTAAAAACGACTTAAGGGCACTAGGATCGTGTGTGGTTCTGGGTATGTGTGTATGAGGGTGTCAGTGGAGGGCACAGGGCACGACACGTGCTTCTGCTTCTTTCTTCCTTATTTTTAGTGAAGGAGGAATTAGCCTCAGAGCAGTCCAATAACTTTTCGAAGTCACATGAGAAATGACAAAATTCCTGCCCGGGCCCCATACTCCTTGCAGTGAAATAGTCTTAAAATAGACACTGCAGATAAAGGAGAAGTGGCCTGGCTGGAAGTGGATACGATTCACCAAGAGAGAACTATCAGATGTTAATCATATTAAAGAGGATTTAGATGATGCTAAATGCATCAGCTGGGTGGGGACCTCTTGATGCCAGCCACCCCTGTTTGTGCCATTTGGGCCTTTGTGCTGTGAGTAGGGGATTAAATGCCAACTAGGTAAGGTTTAAACAACCCTGTGAACCCTAATGTGTACTTTAAGGATTTGTTCTTTGAGTATATTACACAGCAAAAATTCAGAAATTATCTCAGGAGTCATGGGCAATTCTTCTATGAAGCTTGATATATGCTGCCAAAGGCACATTTGACACAAAATAATGTAAATAACTCACTGGTACACACAGGAGAAGTCTCTTAGCTTAAGGTTGAGAGCAACAGACTTATCAGAGGGTGGGGAAGAAATGAAGCCCTTAATACGATTTCTTTAACTTTAGAAGCAATCTGCTAGTGTGCTGTGCTCTGTTACGGCTGAGACTTTAAAAACAGAGATCTTCAAACAGGGGAGCAGGACATGAAGAATCCCTACTTTTAATGTGTTCAGCAAAAAAAACAAAAACAAAAAAAACCCCTTCATTTTCAACATGTTTGGCAAGAGATAGATATGTCTTGGAAAGTGCAGGGAAATCGGTAGCTTGCAGTATGACCAGTCAAACTTTCAAAGACAACTATGACTTCCCCATGGCCAACTTCCACATTCAGTTCTTTAGAAGCCACCATAATTGGTCTGCACTGCCAAGCACGGGGGGGAGAAGAGCCAAACAGGAATGGGTGAACAGGAAGCACGCTGGGGTGCCAGGGGTCACGTCCCTTCATGGACAAGGCCTGACCAAGGTGCCATTCTTTCCTTTGAAATGATGAACTTTCTGGGCATTCCTATCTGCACAAGGAAAGCAAGATTATTAATATGAGGTCTCTGCATGAGCAAGTGTGGGAACAAAAATCCCTACCCTCAGGGTAGCACAGCATCTAACCAAAATAATATGAGAAATGGACCAACTTTGTCAAGCCGTGGCCTATCTACCCTTACCATCAGGGGTTCATTCAGCCCGCAGAACTCTCACCATATTCCCACCTCCAACTATTGTGGCCTCAGCCAGCAGGGCTCAGCAAAATGCCTTTGTGAGTACTGGGAGATTTGCTAGTGTTGTCTCATAGAGAGTCATCAGGTTGCGATGAAAACTGTTTGCTGAGGCACCACATTAGCCCATAAAGAAATGCCTTACTCATAGCCACAATCTTTCATTGTTGCACGGATATTGCTTTCTGGGAATTGTCTATACTTCTTTGTGGGTATCTAGAACATGCATATTGTAGATTATATATATGTACATATATGAAAGTATATATATATATTTATATAAACGTATGTATAAGAGTGTTTGAACAAAGAGCAACATTCTTGTGAGGGTACACAGAGGCAGAATAACACACAAATCTCTCCTCCAAAAAGAACCAAAACCAAAACCAAAAAGGCACCGATGGATCTCTCATGATATGTACTTAGTCTATTCTCATACCATTTTCTCCATAAAGGAAATACACGTCAATTAAAGCTAGAAATCATGAAATCACTCTCCGAATTAATGTTTCTATATTTTTTAGGAAACAACTTTTGCAGCTACCATGGCACACAGGGTATATCAGCTCAACTGACGTCTCAGAACCCCAATATGAAAAAGACCCATTGCAGCCTTTTCCTTAGAAGAGGAATCACCCCCTATATGCTCCTTGCTGCCATTTTCTTTGGATTCTGCTCTTTCCTTCCCTGCATCCAAATGGGTCTTCCATGCAGGCTGAAAAGCCAGGGATCAGTGAAGGACATGGCAGAGGGTCAGCTGCCCGCGATTCTGGTGGGGGCCAGGGAATCTCGTCATTTACTTCCCTACATATTACTCCACTGGGGGAAGATTATGTGAGAAACCAATACAAAACCAGATTGGGGTATTTCTCTAAAGACAGAAAAAGAGAAATGATCAAAAAATAAAGATTAGTTCCTACCTCAAAGTCATTTGCTTTATTGTAGTGCATGTTCAGAGCCCTGTACAGCTCACAGTCTCTGGTTATAGACAGCTCTTCGGTACTGGTGACCCCATCGTTGATGGCTTGGCGTGCGTACTTCTCCATCTGAATGTAGTAAAACTCACGGAAATTGCTAAACCACTTGATGAGCTGAGAGGTAATGCATCTGTTGAACTGTTAAATTTAAATGTTGAAAGGTAAGAATATTGTCATTTTCTACATTTCTTTAAAGTATCTGAAGCATTTCTAAAGCCCCCCTGCTCCTCATTATTTGGAAAAGTATTCCTTTTCCACCAAAATGGTGGCAAGAGAGGCAAGAGAAATACTATCCTTACAGGACGTTATCCAACCCAGCAGTAATGAGAATCACATCGCAACCCTCCATATTTCAAATGGAAAAGTCATCTTCCAGATCAGATTTTCCTTAAGCTGAGTATCTTTCTTTTTAAACACTGTTCATCCTTTAGTAAAACAACCTGTTATTTGGGTACTTCTCGTGGTTATTTATTTAAGCCACAGAAACCTGGGAAGATCTGGTACAAGTACCAGAGATGATGAGGCACATGACTTCACCACTTGCATGATACAAATTTTTTAAATAATGAGGATTTGTATCAGCACATTACTGCCTCCTTCAGTGCAGAAAAACAGATTTCACAAAAAAAACAAAAAAAGAAAAAAAAAGGGAGGACATTGCATTGTTTTCTTTGGGGGTAATGGGTGATCCCAGGCCCATCTGGCTCTGATTCCACTCAACGGCTACCCACAGTGTTCATGTCCAGTGAGGTCAGGTCAGCCCCTGGTGCCTATTCATCTGCTCCCTACAGCCAGCACTGGGTAAGACCTGTGCCCCCTTCCCAAGTGTCTGTGCCATTTGGGAGGTGTGGTTAACACACAGTACACAGACGCCACAGACAGAACCTTTATTATATTTTTTTCTTAAATGCCAAGTTACTATAACCTGGTTAGGCTTTAAAACTTTGTTTACCAAGGTTTCCTGATGACCTTTGAAACAAAGATGTCTTCCTGGATGCACTGCAAATGATACCATCCTTATTGACAGTCCTCTGTTCACATAAAGGACAGATGCATCTCAACTTGCCAAGTCAAAACCAATAAATCCATAGCTTTATATCAGGCAGGCTGACAGACAACCCCCTGCCTTTTGTCATCACAGGCATCCCCTTCCCTGGGCCCCCAGAAAAAGATGTACATTCATCAAAAATCAACAAAGAGCACTTATCAAACACTGGCCATGAGAACATCCAGACTCCAACAAGATGACAGCTAAAGTGTGTATGGGGGCTGTAATTACTACACAGAAAGTTGTTTCTATACTAGCAAAGATAATAAATGAATGAAAATTTATGGCAGAGAATGGAAGTCACAAGGAAACAGAAGCAGAGAGACTGGTGTTTCTCCCAAAAGGCCAACTCGCATCATAATTGCCATGGAGTTGCAAGGGCCCTTACAGATAATTGACCAGAAAATGATTAAGTCATCAGCAAATCGCTTCTGCTTGCAAGAGTTCAAACATGTACTTAACCTATCCAAGAATTATATTTTCACTCTGTGTGTCTGCTCTGTCTCTATTCAGCCTCGCGGGGAACCCGATTAAAAAGACAACTGAAGGACCCCCGTTATCTGATCTTCTGGTTGCCGATTTCAATAGAACTTAAGCCCATTACGATTTGCTGAACTTGGAGTTCTTTCCATTTTATCTCAGCAGTAAAATACACTGTCCAAATTTCCAGACACTGAGATAAGGACTACAGGCCCCCGTGACGGCTTACTGTTCCTTTTTAATTCTTTTAGAATAAGAAACAAAACATTACAAAATGATAGCAGGCTGTGCACTGGGGAATGAAAATTGCTTTGACATGGAGATTAGGCTTCTGCATTGTTACAAGACATTGTCTCATATGGACAAGAGTACTGTAGAGGAAAAAAATAGAAGGGTATTTTTTTTCTAGAATGGTCATGAATGACCTAATGGGGAGGACAAAAAAGTAAGTGCACTCGCCATTATTTACGAATGGGACATAAAGGGAGATTTAAAGCTTATTGTTGGAGAATGGAAATACCAGAGAGCAAGAATGGACAAAAACAACAGACTCCCCAAACATGAGACAAGCAAAATGACCAGCACAACGGCTTGAAGAACAGGGCTTCCCTCCACTGGAAGGGAACGAAAATTCGTTCAGTTTTAGTCACTGGCTAAAAGCAAAAGCAAGCCCCTTCTTTTCTAGATATGCACCCTGGGGGAGGAAAAGTGTTAAACTTTAAAGAGTTAATTTCCCTCGTCCCATAGTGGCTTACAAGAAAAGGATCAATTGTTCTATAAAGGAAAGCTCTGTAGTGTGTTAATGTGTTACTGCAAAAACTAATCGCTACAATAAAGAGGCTGTGTTTCCACAGTGTACGAGTCTCTGTGACTTTGATTAATGCTTCCCACGGGACATCTCAGCCTCAATATGGGCTGAAGAAACTTCCTAAATATTCAATGAGCATGGTCAAAAGATGTATAAAACAAATCAATCTGACACCTTAATCTGGCTAGGCAGCAGTTGACTCAAGGGGTGGAGGGAATGAGATACATCATTTAACACTGCCGGGTTGAAAAGCTGTGAGCGTCTGTTCTTCAAAGCTAAAGTGACACTGAATCTGTTGTACTTAGTGGTCTAAGAGTTATTAGTTTATACATTAAAATCAGCACCCAGTGGTGAGCAGGGGGACATTGCTGCCCATCGATCCTTGGCATGGCTCTCACATTTGTCCACTTGCCCTTCTCAGAGGATTTGAATCCCTGATGAGCTGAGCTTTTTGTCTGGCTAAATGTCATTGTGAGGGAATTAAGTTGGTCTCTCTGTGAGAACATAGAACTTTGTTTAGATTCTAACTCCAGGAGGTAAACTAGGTCGGCCCTGGTTTCATCCTCCACATACATCTCCAAGTAGATGAAGAACTTCTTTCACCAAGCCAGCATCTCTGAACTGGGCATTAATTTCTTCTCCTCTTCCCTTCTGGGGTAACTGCAGAGCATTTACCTCTTACCCACATGGAAGCGGTTTATGGAGAGCTGAGCACCATATCCACTCCATAGGAAACATACAAAGCAGTGTGCACGACTCTCACCTGACTCACACCTTCCAGAGCTAGTGGCAGGATTGCCCCCTTCCAGCACTATCCTCCGACTAGGGCACTGATGGGCATCTAGACCGTACCTTACTCATGAAACCAAATATATTGTCCATGTGTTTTTGCTTGAAAAATTAACTTCTAATCACTATTTAGAAAAAAAAGACTTTATAATTTGGAGAAGTATGTTTTATTAGAATTAGGAATTTTCTCGTAGATGAATGTGGCCACAACCAAGTATAGGCTCATGTCATTATAACAAGAATTAGGTGGTAAATAGACATATGAACATGCCTTTCTCAAGATAAGTGGTGCTGGGTTTCATGTCTTATAACATCTTAAAGTCCCTTCCCTGATTTCTTGATTACTGGCCAAAATAAAATTTTAGAGTATCTATTCATATAAAGAGAACTATCCTAGCTCTGTCAGCCTTGCAAATAAATGTTATCTGTTGATGTGTAGATATAGATGCAGATATATGTAAGTGTGTAAATATACACACTTATGGGTAGTACGCATGCATATGTGTGTGTGAGTATATACATCACCAACATTCACATTTGGGATTTTCTTTGATATTACAGAAATCTTAGAATGTTTTGCCATTGTTTTCTGGAACATTTGTGACTACTTTGTCCAGAATACTTTCTCCTTTCAATGAGTGACTTTCTGTTATCACCAGAGTGAGTTCAGGGAATACAAATTCATTTATTACTAGCTGAAGGAACAACATCATTAGAAGTTAAAAATGTATAATTCATTCCTAAAATAAAAGAAAAATGACTTTAGGTGATTTTCTTCTCTGTATTAAATGTCCTACTGTTTCCCCTCCATTAGAGTAGATAATTGGTATTTAACCAGACTCACGTATACTTTAGTAGCCTTCCTTCTCTTCTGGTGTGGATAAGGTATGGATAGAATCTATCATCTGAATAGTACTGCTTTTAAAAATAAGATATTCACCTACGTTTTTAATTGTCCTTTATATAGAGACAGTAGTTATTTGCAAAGCTGAATTGTTAGATGCATTTTAGAAGAATGGGAACAGTTCCTTGTTGGTTTCTATGGCATAATATTTATAAAGCTGCAAACCAAAAATCTACTCCATTTTCCCCCCTCCCGAAACACAGGTGTACATGTACATACACAAAACAGGAATGCGCCTAATAATTACATCTGGGTAGTGCTGCTGGCTCGGAAGGCTGCTGCTCTCCACCCCCAGGTAGGTGTGTTTCAGGGATGGGCGAGTGACCCCTATCTATTTTGTAAAGCTCTTTGGTCTCCTATGTGAAAGGTGCTACATGAATATTATAAGGAATTGTCATTATTATATCACAACACTGCTGATCATTGCCTAAAAGGCATGGGGGTAGCATGGACCTACACACACACACACACATACAGACACACACGTGTGTGTGTGCATAGTAACTTTTTTTTTCTCTCTTTCCTCCATGTGGCCCTTCTAGAATTAAAGTGTCAGGAGTATACCCTGGAAGACAAACTTCATTAGATTCTACTAGACTCCAGAACAGTGTTTTTCAACTTTCTTAATCTCATGGTCACTTGAACCTATAGTTAAATTTCTGCGGCACACTTAAATTAGGTTGACCAGGTGGCACCTATGGCTCAAGGAGTAGGGCCCCAGCCCCATATAGCAGAGGTGGCAGGTTCAAACCCAGCCCTGGCCAAAAAAAAAAAAAAAAAAAAAGAAAAAAAATTGTGTTGACCAAAAATAAGAGTTAAAAATAAAAAAGAATATATTTACTGTGCTCTGAACTTCCTTCAAAAATAATTTAATTGATGATCTTTAAAAATGTTCATGGCACACCTAAGATCTGCTCATGGCACACCAGTTGAAAATCACTACTCTAGAAGGGGGGAGGGGGTGGGGTCTTGGTGTGTGCCACACCTTTTGGGGGGCAAGATGCAATTGTAAGAGGGACTTTACCTAATAAATGCAATCAGTGAAACCTGGTTTCTTGTACCCTCAATGAATCCCCAACAATAAATTAAAAAAAAAAAAAAAAGAAAAGAAGGAAAGAAAAAGAAAATCACTGTTCTAGAAGCTGGCCAGTCTTTAACCGGTTGACAAATTCCTTTCAATGTATCTATTCGAGATTGTGCCTCCACAAAGCCCAAACCCTTTTTCTGGCCCATGGCGTCACTCGGCCTTTTTTCTGCTTAATGATTCTTAACCAGCCATTCAAGTTACTGACTTTCTCTGCCTCCTCATCTTGCCCAGTTTGTTGGCACTGCGTGAGGAGAAAACATGCCTTCCACTTAAGGAGCACAGCCAGGGACGGAGGAAGAGAAAAGGCTGAAGTTGATACACAATTCAAAAGCAAACAGGAGGGAAAACAGAACTTTTCTTATAAGGCCAAATAAAACATCAGGGAAGGAAACTGAAATGAGTTGGCCTGCAAAATGGGGCCACGGAAGCCACTTGGACATGGAGCACAGAACAAGCTGCGTGCCGGGAGCGGTGGAAGAGCAGGCATGTTTTGGCAGCTTGTGAGTTCTCAATGGCAGAAATAAGAACTTGTACATATGGGGGTGGGCAGGCGAGGGGTGGGGGAACAACACCCAACCCTAATAAACTAATCTCAGCTAATGTAGTGTTTATCAAGTTCCTTGGATAATGATACCATGTGTGTCATTATCATCATCAAAACCCAATCTATGTTTTAAAAAGTTACAGATGATTAACACAACATCAAGTTGATGCAAACAATTACTTAAAACCCACACACACACAGACACACACACACATGCACACGCACAGAGAACCAGGAGGTCCCCATATTCTGTAGAATGAAGGAGGCTGCAGCTGTAGGCCGACAGCTTTCATATCCTCATTTGAATAATGTGTCCTGAATCTGTCACTTTATTCATTCTCCTTATGCTCAGTGTACTCCACATCAACAACAAATTAAGTTGTAAATAAGAGACAATCATCACTTTTGTTTTTAAGCAGCTACTGCATAGAGAATTTCAATGTGCGCTCCTTTTCGGCAGGGGGAAAAAGAGGTGCTAGAGTTTGCTTTCATAAGCACAAATATGGGGAAACCAGCAGAAACAAAAACAGAAACAGTTTACTGTTGCTGAAAGGAGGGGAAAAAAAAAATTCTCTAAAGCACATCTATCCATTACCAGCCAAAACTTCTTCCAAGAAGCTACCCAAATGTATAAAGACAGAGGCTAAGTTTTCCTGACTGCATTAGAAACCCATGTGACTTATTAATAATAGTCTTTCAGTCTTAATACACAAGTGGCATCTCTGCTTAACACACCTTTCGACAAAAAGACAAGTGCATTAAATCAATTACAACACAGGTGTATGAATAAGCTGATCCCACATTCATCTCCATTAACTTCTGGGAGTTCAAATCACTACCATGTGCATAGCAAATGAAGAAATTAATAATAAAAAATGGCCCTACCTTTACATCGGAGAAGTAGGTCTTCAACATATTGGAGCTGGGATAACGGGTATAAAAAAACATGAGCTTTGCTTTTTTCAAGTGATTGGGTGACAATCCTTCCTGCATGTAGGATGCAATTGGTTAAGGAAAAAAATTCTGTAAGCATGAGAACCACCACCTCCCCCATTCCGTCCCACCTCCAGAGAGTCTGGAGGCCCAGGAAGCAGTTACAGGAAGGCTAGAAGGTATAGGGCACAGGCTATGGAATCCATCGCTAACTTACTACCATTTGCTCCAAGTGACCATTGGCTATCAGTAATTGCCAGATGTATGGTGAAGGACACAGGATGCACAATGGGACTGGCTACTTCATGGTGAGGATGGCAGGACAGTCTCCTTGTGTTAGGTTGGTAGGCTATCTATACGTTCACTTGTTGCTAAGGAGACAAATGCACCCTACATGTACCGCACACACAACTCTCGTCGTAAGAGTTGTACTTTTCTTCTCTGCAATTACAGTTCTGTTTGTTCTCCTCTCTACAGCTCTGCAGTTTACATCAAATTATTATACTAATGTACATGAAAATATAAAATGCATTATTTTGAACACTGTTATGCAAGTTTCACATTTTACCTTTTAGTGCTAATCTAATGGAGCACTCACTTTCTCCTTACCTTGTTATATCCTTTCAATCGTTTCCTTTCAAATCATAGCTAAAACTTGGGAAGTGGTAGTTTGGGCACAGAGAGAATGGGGGCAGGGGCGGGAGGGACAGTGCTTTTGTTAAAGCAACAGTCCAAAACCAAATACAATTTGCCTGTCCTGGATTTATGGTTAACTGCTTTGAGAGTGACACAGTAGTTGGGGCTAACAAATCAATAAATGAGGGTTAGAAGATCAATAAATGGCCACTTACCCAAAATAAGAAGGCCTATTTATCTGGAAACATCATTACCTTTTAGATCTGTAAACAGCAGCAACTAAAACAGTTCCCAAGAGAATTTGAGGCTAACCATAACAATCCAGGCTTCCTGATTCTCCCCCAGATTCTTGGCACTCCTCAGCAGACTCAGAGCTGGGATGGCTCTGGTCACATCTGTGCCGCAGCCTGGCCCTGCCATTTCCTCAGCAAATTAATGGCTTTATAATTTATCAGAAATGAAGATGCACGTGGAGAAAATCAATGTGGTCCCCCACAAGGTCAATTAAGGGTCCTTCCTAGAAGCTTCTCTGAGGATTTTCTCTTAAAAGAGAGTCTAGGAAAAATAAGAGGAAAAAAAGAAAGGAAAATGTGTACAAGTACACAAACACACACCCAGACACGCACACACGCTTACCTGCTGGAAAAAATAGCACACCTTATGAGCAAAGGTAAAATAAACAGAGATTATTTTTTAAAAAGTAAAGGTTTCCAAATGACCTTCGTCAAGCACAGCATGACGAATTTTAAAAATCGAGGGAAACCAGAAAGTTACTGGAGAAGCGTAATCAAATTAATATTGATAAGCTCTTGACTCCTTATAACAGGGTGTTTAACCAAATATTTTGCTGAGAATTTGTTCAATTAACATCCTCGTGAATATCCCATGCAATTTTAAAAAGATCGCCTCTGGCTATAAATAGAAAAGGGAAAGAATTGTGCGTTTTTCCTGTTCTACTGAAAATAGACACTGAAGAAAGAAATTTTGATTTTATATCTGTAAGCCAAAGCAGCTTAACTGAACTTGTGTTTTTGTTTGAGATCCTTAATGATTACAAAGACGATAATTTATGACTGACATACTTCTTGTGCCAAGGAAAGAGCTGAAAGGCCCTCCAGTAACCTCCATTAGACTGATAGAGAAGACTAAAGGAGCGGGCGCACTTCAGGACCATCTGTCCAAATGGATAAGTGGAATAATAGTTGCAAGCTGTCTCCTCTTGCCTTGTGATAAGAGTTTTAGGCAAGTCCGAACTTTAGCAAACATGCGCAGATCTGAGTTATAATCTTTCCTTTCAGAGGGCTACGTTAAAACAACTTCGTCCATTTAATTATAAGTCCTAAATCTTTTAATATCTGGTCTCACACAAAATACAATTTGTTTTGCCGTATTTCTCAGATAAGCATAGAGCTACCAAAACTTCCTGAAGCTTCCAATACCTCTAAATTACATTAGGACATTTTAGCTCTTCTTATATGAAAAAAATGTAAAATATCCACATTTTATTTTAATCAGGATTTAGAGGCTTTTTATTTAATGAAAATTTATTCTAATTGTGATTTCTCAAGTCCGTTTTTGCTTTAAAAGGTTTCCTGTTGGTAATACTTGGAATTGATCGGTTGAAATGGAACACAGAATTAATCTTTATCTCCTGCTCCTTGTGTAATTAAGATAGAATTCCCATAAAATATATGTTTCTAATAAACTATTAAAAATAACTAATGAAATATTTAAAAGCCAACAGTTAGATAATCCTTTTTTTCTCCTCAAAATAAATCTGAACTGACCAATTGGTTAATTTCCCTTTTAAGTGCTTGTGCTGAAAAGCAACTGTTCTTCCAAGAAAGCACTAGCTGTTTCCAGGATACTTACACACGCACAATGACTCATGATGGAATAGATTCAGTAAACATACAGCTGTACTGAACACGAGCTAAGCTCCATTCAAGGCCAGGAAAGAAAATGAGCACAAATAAATATTAAGGAGGTAAAGGGGGGTGGTGCGAGGGGGGATGGAATGCAAACAAGATCTGTCCCGGCAGTCCATGTGGCTTTGCCTCAATTCTCTTAGCCATAGCTTTGTGAAGACAGATGACATTCAATTCTATGTATAATGCAAAATAGACAATAACTGCTGAAACTTGAGACAGCTGCCAGGTGTAAAAAAAAAAAAAAGAAGAAGAAGAAGAAAGAAAAAAAGAAGAAAAGATGATAAATCCATAAATTAATGAAAGACATCTGCTCAGGAATATAAAAGATCAGAGAATCAGGGTGCTGCAGCTGAACCTTAAAGCGGTGTTCAAACAACCTGAGAACCTAAGTGTTGTCTGTTTACCAAGCACAATATAACCTTACCTAAACAGCAGCGTGGGAGGGAGGAGCCGCCAGGCAGCAAAAAGGCAAATGGAAGGATAATAGGTGGGGAAGCCTGTGGAAGAAAATTCTTTCTTCTAACTGAACCCTGGATTGTGGCTGGAGATTTTACACACTGCAGTTCCAGTCAAATGGATTGAGATTACTTACTTACATTTTCTAAGATGCATGAAAACTAAAGAGTTTTAGTTTCTTCTTATTCTCTGATTTGCTGAATTTCTAAGAGATTCCCCGCCCCCCCCAAACATACAATGGGGAGAAAAGATCTAAACTCATTCACATAATGATAAAGAATAACTTGTTATTTCACTATGACATTCCACATAATCAGAGGGACACACAGAGAATGGAAATCCTCCTTAAAGAAATGTACTTACTATATAATTTTTTCTGGGATGGGAGGGACTTAGAAGCCCAGCATCTTTCAGCCTTTAATCTACAATGTTTCACTATAGCTAATAATATTATAATAGCCTCACAAGACTTCTAAAAGATTGACTTCTGTGGGTTGTTTTACATTTTAGAAATCCATTTAAAAAAAAAAAAAGAAATCCATTTTTAATCCACGTTTTCCGGTTGGATTTTAATTTCAAATTACTAAGCAATTTTCCTTTCTAAACTTCAAGTCTTTTAAACATTCTTTGTAAAAGTTGAGAAGGGAAAGCTGGCTGTCACAGAGAACAGGCTCAATTTCTTCACCTGCACACGTCTTAACGGCTTGTAACACTACTGTTGGGCTTTAATTGGGCACATGCAAATGTTTGAGGCCGACACAAGGCTATTTTTCTTGAGATGCAAAGAGGGTGAATGACAAGGAACATCATGAAGAAAAGCAATTGGCTGGTTGTTTCTTTTGGAATTTGAATAAAACTTAATATTTGATTAAATAGAATCATTTGCAAAGATACTGAACACATTTTTTATATACAAGACATGAGTGAGCCCTTGGAGCAGGTGCACTGACATTCAGTTTGACTCACAGACATTCACTGTCTCCTAAATAATAGAAGGGATAATTAGGTAGTGTGTTCTATCCTATAGAACATATATGTTTAATGTGCTGAACTTAGAATGGATTTATGTGATAAGCTGGTGTTCTTAGTAGTTCTTATCTTGGCTTGTTTGTTCAAAAAAAGGATGATACCCTTTGCAGTAGGAAAGGAGTTATTCCCTTAAGAATTAAATGATTGATAACAATTTGGAAAGCCATGAACTAAAAAATAAAAAATGGTAATAATGGTAATCACGGTGATACCATTTCATCTCATTCCTACCCATTTCTACTGATCTTTTCAAGCAGTAACTCTACAACAGGTTCACATAAGGATCTATATCCCTAAAATTGAAGTTATTAATCACTCACTGTGATTCCCAGAGATTTCTTCAAAGTGAAAGCTTGAGAATTTGGCCTGTACACCATCAGATGAATTAAGAAAAGAACTCACTGCTATGTAGACCTAGAGACAGGAGAAAACTGGATCCAATCTCCCCACACTCAGATCCTCGCTGGTTTTGGAACTCTGTGAACTATTGAAAAACTTGTTTGCCTATCTTCTTTGCCTGAGAAGTAACACATCAATGAGATAAATGGTTAAAGTGCAATGTATCACAGGGGAAAGAGAAGGAACCAGAGCATAGAAGGCCAAAAGGTGGAAAATGTAATCATTCATTACAAGAGGCCAAAATTATTTAGCTATATGAAAGAAATAACGCCAGGTGTAAGCAACTAATATTTCATATGAACTGGATGTTTCTCAACCGTCACTGTTCAACAGAATCTCATACAGATTTACAGGAGACAGGAGCAGCTATTCTTCTGAAGAAGTACCAACTGTATTTTCTTTAAAGCCTTTGACACATATAGAAATAAAAGAAACTTTTTTCAATTCAAATCCTCAAAATTCCTCAGGGGATTTAGAGAGAGTGAGACAATGATAGCCAATACTTAAAGCAATCTAAAAGATTTTTTTTTTTCCAGGAAGACCAAACCTAGTCTAAAAAAGTACAGCCATAATTATAATTATCTGGTTATAATGAAAAATATAATGAAAAAACACCCCATAAACTGGCATCCTGATTTGAAGAGCTCAGTATGGACTTATAGGACTTTGAAACCTGGCTTCAAATAGTCACCAAAATGGGCATGCAAGTTGCTTCAGTGTGTGTGTGTGTGTGTGTGTGTGTGTTTAGGGGAGGGGAGAGAAAGAGAGAGAGAGAACCCACTATCACTACAACTTGTTTCTAAATGAAGTTAAGGAATCTATGAGGTGCAGTGGTGCTTATCTCTAGACATTAGCCTGACCTGAACCTCTGTTGATGCCTTTGCTGCTTGCAGCAAAGGGTAAAAAAAAAAAATTGGGGTCACAGTGTCTTCTTACTTTGCCTGTCTGATCATCAATATCTATATTCCAATCATTTTGACCAATATTTATTACTTGCTTACAATTTATAAGGTATGGGGCTGGGGGCAGCTTTAATTCATGATTGGTAGATGGAATTTTAGAGCTTCGAAAGGTAAGAGTTAAATCAACAATCAAGCCAAGTCTCAATTTCTATTTACCTATCTAAATCTCCAACATCTTTCTCTTTCTTTGACAACTTTCTTTTCTTCTTCCTCACTATGGAAAGAGACTCCATGTTGACTGCCCAAGGTAGACTTCATGCTTGTGGCTCCAGTTCACCCCATCAGAAATCTTCACTACTATCCAAAGAATTGGCTGAAGTATGGAAATATGACCTCCATTAATTAAGAAGGCACATTTCCACTGTAGCTGGGACTTTTGCACTTACATGCCAGCCTCTGGAGTGGGCTTTGATGTGAAAATGTCAATCTCTAGTCATCAAGATGATTGCTCAAAATCCTCAATTTAGTAACAGCCAACTTAATTGCTAAATTTTATATCCATTGGTAATTTATTATACAAGAGACATGCCTCCACCTGCCCCCAAATGCTACTAATCTACTACCCCCAAAGACCAAGAACTATAAGATTTTTTTTTCAATGTACTAAAAGAACCAATGTGCAGAGAATCAGTTTAAAATAGCTGGAGTTCTGGATAGATCTAATAAAAAATATAACTGATATCTCTACATAAAAGTCAAGTTCAGAATTTAAGAGTCATAGAAAGATAGCCATTTTTAAGCCGAATACAGCTGAGTTTTATATTTAATTGTGCTCTCCCGCTTTCCAAAATAATTTGCTTTGTGTATGTTAGGACAAAAGATTTCTGTGTATGGCTGAACAGAGGTTAATCATGCATAGAGGCAGCTGCACCAGACCCAAAGAACAGACCTTGGGTGAACGAGAGAGAGAGACCAATGCTGTCTGAATAAATCAGTACCTGTATATTTCCTTTAAAAAAGTCTCACTTAAAGATTAAGTTCATCCCCATCCATTTTTCTCCCACCTCAGCTCCCCACAAAGTGCTCCTGGTAAGATTTCACTGGCCTTCTTTGACTAGACCAGAAACCTTGCAGATGGTTTAAAGAATTCTGCTTATGGGATCTTAGGGCCTAACTTTTCTCTTTACTTCATCATGAAACTTACCATCTTTAAAAAAAAAATCTGAGAAATTTCAATCAATATTTACAATGAGATTTTTTTTCCATGTCTGAATTTACTCTTTGAAAGAGAGAGCGAGGTAAGAAGATTGTGCAGGGAAGAACAGTAGAAAAACCACATATTAAAAACACCAGCCCCTTGAGGCAATGAACAACTTGTGAAAGTTGCAAATATGTTGGTTTAGGTTTTAAGCTTTTTCTGCTATCAGGAATCCCGCAGGCCTGCTGATAAAAGTCTATTCCGTCGAATACTAGGAAAAATCCCATTCTTAAGAAGATACTAATCTATATTATCCTAGATATTGTGTAAACCTAACCTTTTGGGAAACCTTTTTATTTTTTGTTTTGTCTCTTCCTTCAGGGGAAAACAAAAGGATATTGCACTTCCCGAATAAGGTGAGATTTCGGACATGTCTTGAAGGTCGCCGCACTCAGACTTTATGAGTGACAAGGAGAGCCCTTCCGCGGTGCTGGGCGGGTGTGCTGGTGAACAAGGGTGGTGGCTCAGGTGGTGAGATGACATCTTGGTCCTCAGGCTCGTCGTGTCCCTAGTTAAGTCTAAGGATTCAGGAGAGGCTCTGTCTTTCCCAGAGAAGGAGCCGGAGGGAGCACCTAATGGACTCTGAAATGGGTAGGCCATCAAGGGCAGGGGGAAGGGGTGGCGGAAGGTGGACGTGGTGAAGCCTGCGGTGGCAGAGAGAGGCGACTGGTGCAGGGGCTGGTGGTGGCTGCCAGCGGTGGGGCCGGAGGCAGACTGGTCAGAGGAGTTTTTGCGGACAACCAAGGGCAGGGCTTCGGTCTGGTCTGTGGAACTAGGCATCTGCACGTTGCCAAAGGTGTCCAAGGGGTTCGGAATGATGACGTCGCCAAAGCACTGCAGGCGCTGGTTGGCGGTGTGGAAATTGTGGTTCTCCCCATTGACTGCAAATCTGGCCTGGGGGATCTGGAGAGGCGGGAAGACCTGAGGAACCTGGCGGGAGGGTTTGGCCGAAAAGACTTTGACCACAGTGTCCACAACTTGTGACATGGCAGTGTTCAGTTCCTGTTTCAAAGTCTCGGCCAAATGCTTGCCTTCCGGTTGTAAGGCGTTTGGCCCGTGGTCTCTTTCCTTGTTGCTGCCTTCTCGCTTCGGCTTGTTCTCAGCCATTTCCTGCTCTCTGATCAGGGCTCGGGCTCGGTCGATGAACTGCCCCGGGTCCAGCTCGCACATCTCGGTGTCTGACCTCCCGACCGAGTCCTGGGCCCGGGCGTCCAGCATCTCCGAGCGCATGCTGTCTTCAGACAGGTTCCCATCTTCATCATTTTCCGAGTCAGTGCTGTCATAGATTTGGTAGAACTTCTCCTGCAGCTGGCGCAGCTGTTTCTGCATGTCCTCCAGCTGCTGTTTCAGCTGTCGGCGCTCCTCTCGCTTCTGTTCTTTTCGGGCTGAAACCAGCTGCTGGAAACTCTGTTGCTGCTGCTGCGGCAGCTTCTGCTTGCGTTTGTTTTCTCTGTAACTTTCTCGGGGACTCACAGACTGCGGGGCCATCTCTCTTTCATTTTCATTGCCCCTTAATGCCACACTGGGGGAATGGCTCATACCCCGGATTATATTCTCAACCCGGGCGCGCTTTGCTCTCAGGTGCTCGTCACATAAGCGATCCATATCAAACTGGCTCATAGTAGGCCTGCCAAAAGGGGAAAGACACTCTGGGGGGCTGTCTCTTGAAGAGTTGCTGCATATATCCTCCTGATGTACTTCGGAGCCTGTACTAGAGAGACCGCTGGCTTGGAAACTGGGCTCTGTGCCACCATTTTTGTTCATGTTATTTTTCAACAGCTGGGAAATTATGGTTGCTCCTGGAAAAGGCATCATGGCATCTTCATATGAGTTCGCCCTCTTCAGCAGCTTGCGGAGTACATTTGACTTTTCCCCATCTGCATGCTGCACCACTGAATACTCGACATCCTGCTCAGAACCTTGGGGATTCATGGCACTAAAAAACGTTGCTCTTGCCTTAGCAAAAAATGCAGATGCTGTCCCTACCGTCCTTTTCACTCCAATGTCAACTCTTCTCCTCTTGGTTTGCCGGCTTAAGAGGGCTGTGCTGTCATGGTCAGGCATCACTGGACGGTTATTGTGCCATCTTCAAAAGCTCGTCAGCTGGGCACAGCTCAAGAATCCCGGGACCCTGGCCAACAGAACAAAAGGACTGATGAATCATTTTCTTTAAATTTCTCCAAATTTCCTGACCTCAATCCTGAATCAAATGCAAAATGCATAGGCTCTGGGATTTATGGCACATTACAATTATTGCAATTTATTATGCACTCTGCTTGAAATGAAACATTTTTAAATATTTCTGCTCCACTGGTTTAAGATGGATTAAGATTAAAAAAAAAAAAAAAAGCAAAAACTGCTTAAGCACCAGTAATATGATTCTCTTTCACAAATGCCTAAAATGATACTGTTTATCTTCAGAAGAAACAGTAGATTATAAGAACACAGCCTCTGACAACCAATTGATTAAATTTTGGGCATTGAGATTCATATTGTAAAAGAAGATGAAAGTGCTCTATACTTAAGAAATAAGGTTACGTTTTGAGGCTGTGGGAAATTTGAATGAAAAATTCCATTTCTGCATTAAAATTATCACGGTTTTAATACTATTAAAGGAAAAAGACTCTAAAATAAATGCAGATAATGAACACACACCTTTTATTACTGAATTTTAAAATATTTTTGTCATATGTCAAATGCGAAGAACACCCCAATCAGCATCTTTCAAACATAAATGGTCAGTTTAGCATTGAAATAAATGCACAAATATTCATTTTACAAATCTGCTTATTTAGCATAGTTATGCATTTTTTATTAGTGACATCATATGAGAAGATGATATCTGTTGCTATATCTTAAAATAACTGGGAGAATATTTATGAATTTTCACAATGTCCTTCTGATGACTTAAAATTATTATAAAGTTGGATTCACTGCAAAAGGAGGATGTCATCACATTTTAGAAATCAATAAATTATTGAACTAGGCAAGGGTAAATATATCTCCAGGATTAGTTTTCTTCTGTTAAAATCTGCCAAAACAATACTTCAAATGCCCAAAGAAACACTTTAAAATACACCATTTGTGGATATTGTTTCCTATGCCAAATTAAAGAAAAAATAAAAATAAAAGACTGGAAGAAGATCCACAAATAAGAAAGAAAATAACATCAGTCAAAGGTGTGAGAAAGGGAAACACCTTCTTTGTATATGAACTTCCATTGTTTCTTAGGAATACAATATAAAAGAGAGAACGACATCCTTCCTTGAATTTTATATAAGACACTTGACATTGTGCAGCTTGTGAACTCAGTGATGCTGACCTCCAATTTTGTATACATCCAGGAAGTCACATCTTTTGGTTTACAGTCAACATTTTATGAAGAAAATAAAAATAATTTTTTCATGCTGGGTTTATCTAATATTAAACTTCACGTTTGCTTAACAGAGCACATCTTCACAATAACAGGGTCTATTGCCAAAGGCAGCGTGCAGAGTGCTTGGAACAGCTCCCATCTCTTTCGGTTCACCTGTAAAAACATCTACGTGCTCCCTAGGACTGCATCTGTGGCTAGTTTTAAAGAATGACTATCCATGCAAATAGGCATAATTTCAGCATGAAATAACCTGTAAAATCAAGAAAATGCTCAATGCTTAGATGGCAACAACATGTATATATACTTTTTTAAGTGACAAAAGATTTTATCATGCTGTATTTGCTCCTGATTTTTATATGAAGATGAAACATTTCGAAAGAACTGGCTGTAGGGGATCATGAAGGCAAGATGATGCTTCTTTATATTTGTTTTGGTATGCCTAAGTATGAAATACTTTTTCTTTGCTTCAGGATAAAATTTCCTGAACTTGGACTGGAGATAGAGATCTAAATAACTTCAAAATTGTGTTCAAAATCAAATTCAGAACGATTGAGATCCTTTCATACCCTGATAATAAAATTGATTTCAGGAATACAAAAATGCAGTGACGAATATTACACTAATACATTCAATCTGATAAATCAGGTTAGCTGTCAGGTGCAAGAAAAAACAAGGAGAGGTTGAGAGGGACAGGAAAAAGGATTAATTATTCCAAAGCTCTATCAATCACAGAAACACTTGCCTTTGAGGGAGGTTACAAGGAAGACTTTTTTGTTTGTATAACAGCTTCCCCCAAATTGAGTTCATTAACATTATTAAAATGTTACCTCTTTTCTTTTTCTGGGCAAATCATTTTCTCTTTAATATCACCTGCAAAGCACACATGGCTCTCCAATCAAAATGTTGAGCAAACTTTCTGTAGTATTTTTTCTTCCCCTGTTAACCTTAACACTCAAACAAAACTTTCCTGCCATCCTTGCTACGGGAAGAGCACCTCTACAACAGAGGCGCAGAAAGGACACACTGGTGTACTGATGATACAAGGTCATCCCCAGGCATCCTTCCTTTTCCAACAGCCATTTACCTCTGCGTCAACTCCACTTCCTCTCATCTAGCCTAGGTATCAACAGCTGCATCCCTGCCTCATGCTGGAGCCAAGAGGAGGGCTGTGCTCTTTCTAAGGTGGAATAAAATGACACTTTCATTTTCAGTGGAGAGTAAGTGTTAATTAAATATGCTTGCTGGGTTTGTGAAGATCAAGATATCTTATAACTCCCTCCATCTTCACCAAACTAAACTGATTTTTTACAATTCTCTTCCAAGCAGTCAACATTTTTAGATTAAATGATTTGTTTCTGTTTGGGGCAAAAAAATTTAAACACTTTTAGATCTTGTAAAATGTCTGGCTGAAGCCTAACAAGGAGGGCAACACAAAGGGGAAAAATAAGAAAAATTATAGAACCCAGATACATAAGGCAATGCATTAAGAAACACAAATGAATAAATTTCTCCATACAGCTTAGACCTCCATTTAGAAGTGAAGGTAGAGTGATAATACACGTCAGGAGCATAACCCATGGAGACTATGGGGCAGATTAAATACTAACAACTGGTGAACACAGTACTTTGTTAGCATCATGTTCATAAACTATATATATGTATATACATATGAATATATTTACCACATAAGAAAATGCGCTGTTGAATGACCATCATGTATGTTAAATGACTTGAAAACATTTTCCAATGTTTCCGTGCTTTCCTAATTCAGAATTTAAAGGATGCTATAAAATGACTTTCTCATTAATATTGTCTTGTCCAGTCAGATTTTTAAAAATTCTCTGATTTCTCAACACAGGTATTAAGCCACAATGTTTCAGCTATAATTAATGTTGATTCTTATTGTATTTTCATTTTGACATTCATTTTGAATTTAATTCAATCAATATGAAGCCTTTTGACCAGCACTGGTGAACATCAATATAAACAAGGATGCTTTAAAAATACTGATGTAGAATCTGAACTCAAATGTATTATTAATCAGCTATGCATACTTCATCCCTGCAAACTCCTCTTTAATTAATGCAAAAATCTACATGGTATTTTTTATTGTTAAATATTTTGTTACACCAATTTGTATATAAACAAACTACATAAATACTTTAACAATTCCTTTACAATACATATCTTAACATAGCAGATTTCTCCCAGAAAAAAATATTACAAGGACAAACATCCAGGTATAATCAAATCAAATTTTAACTACTTCAAAAGATTCTTCATTAAAATCTGAATTATCTGACATTCTATTTAATATGGGAAGTCCTGAGGAAACTGATGACTTAAGGCTAGGAGAAAGGAATTTTTAGCAAAGAATTAAAAGGAACACTTCAATATGCAGTAGAAAATGGTTAAGTGCTCCACTTTAATAAAGAAGTTATTTTGGGGAAGGGGATGTAACTTTTACTGAATCTATCTGGAGTCTAGATTCTGGACAAAGAAGTGTTTCATTATTGTAATTATACAGATAGTTCAGACAAATCTTTTATGAGACAGGCAGAGTGTAAGGTTGGCATGGTTTCCTGCTTGGATTATTTACATGATCTGTCTTTGTTGGTAAAATTATTGGAAGAAATTGCTCAAGCTTATATTTGACTTCTTTTAGAAAATCATCTTTGAATGGGCCTGTAATCTACTTGGGTCAACTTGGTTATGAAATTTCAATTGGAATATCATTAACAAAGAATATTTCAAATCACTTTGGAAATCAGTGCTTCAAAGGGGAAGAAAAATCAGATGATTTGATTTAGGTATCCCCAAATCAGTAGGCTATACACTTTCCTGTATTCAAGAGTTCTTTTCTGCTAATTATCAACTTTGCCTTCAGAGATATTTCTGCTTACTATCAGGTTAGGAAAGCCTTTGATGTTTATTTTGAAGAACTCACTTGACGTAAGTTAATACTTCAATTAACTAAGATTGTATTGTTAAGTTTTAAAATTTCCTGCACAATAGAGCTCTCAAATTGTCTAAGATTTCATACAAGATTATTCCATCCTGTCAAAAATTCCATACCTTTTTTTACATATCAAATGAACATAGACATATATAAAATACTAGTTTCTACTTATTTAAAAAGTAATAACTCACCGAATTGGTAAATAAAAGAAAGCGGGAAATAATCTTAAGAAAATACACTTACAATTTTCTCTTTTTGCAGAAAATTGAAATACTCTAAATGTCCTTTCAGAATATACTAGGCAGTAAGGTTTGAGAAATTCCTTATGCATATATCCTTTCAGATTTATACAGGTACTTAATTAAAATCCTATAATAATATGTCACACACAGCCCATTCTCATATTATCACAAGCGACATTTTATAATTTCTTTTGTTAATCCTGACTCTAAAAATTCTTATATTAATATTGCAAATTTGAGACAATTCCTGAAATGATATAAGAAATTCATTTAAAAAGGCCTCCTTGAGTTTTAAACAAATAAAGAAGCGGTCTTCTTAGAAGAGGAAACTTAGAGAATTCGCTAGCTTAGATTTTAAGATCGCATGTGCTCCTTATAGAGGAATGATGCAATGAATAAAGTGAGAACAAAGATGTACGTTATGTGTGTATGGCTTTTTTTCCCACAAGGTGGTGATTAAACTAAATAGAACTCTGCATAATGGACACATAAAATATCAATAAATGCCAAGCACAGATAACCCCCATTGAAAATAAAGCAAAGGAACATAGCCATAGATGATGTTTTAATTACCAAAGAACTTCAAAAGCACCCAAGGAAAGTATTGAGGGGAACTTTGCTGTTAAGTGTAATGAATAAAATGATATACACTATCTCATTTTCATGGAAACCATGATAACCACCCAAACAACAATATAAACCAACAAAAACCATCCACCATTTAACCTATTCCTATGCAATTCAGTTTAAAGAAATTGTCCTTTAAAGGAAATTTTCAAAGATCAAGTTTGAAGAAGCCAGATACACTGCTTTACATTAAACTCCCAACATCTTCCCTTCACATCAAGCCATAGCCCTTAACTTCTTCTGTTTTACCAATTTGTAAACATATCCACACTGTAGCCCATAGATAGATTAACAGAGATATTCTTCTTTTTCTTCCTCACCTCACACAGCCCATTTCATTTAGAAAATAAGCAGAAGTTCTTGCAAGAAACTCTTCGTAGAACTGACTGACCTTATCTTGCATTAAAGAGAAAAGCAGTTACCTTCTCACGGACTTGAGATACTTGAGATTTTCCTTCTCCGTGAAAGTCATGCTAAGACACTTGGCACGCATCTGGTACAATGACAGGCTCATTCTACTTTATGAAAGTATTTAACGTAAGACTGGAAAGAGTTTATGCACATACCTATTCTTTCTGAGCAAGGAGAAAGCATGCTAAAAAGATAAGCTTTAACAACAGTAACACTTTCAAACTGACTTTGGTATTCTTGGCAGTTACACACCACCCATGGCTGTCCAAAGAGGCACGCAGGCGCACGCGTGTACACACACACAAACACACACACACAAAGAACAGTTCTCACTCTCTCTCCCTCCCTAAGCACAGACCTGGGAGATAGTCATGAACTAGAGGGAAGCAAAGGGAAACTTAGTCTCCCTCCACCTGCTGCCTGAAGTGGGGGTACTTTTGGCTGACTGGTAGGCAGAAGCCTGAGAAATGGCCTCAGCAGCAGCCTGCCAACATCCTTAAGAAAAATAAACAAACGCATACCAACTAGCTCCCCACCCCCCCACCCAGAGAACTCACATGGCAAGGCTCAAAGCACAACAGCCCAATTCCCATTAGCCCAGACAATCCCATTAACCGGGACAACCATACATTCATAAACCACTACAGCCCCCAGCAAGCATTGTGGTCTGCAACTGTACAGACACAGAGGAAATTTGCACCTGTCTTTCTTGACACAACACACCTGTCAGGCCCTGCCCATGCGCACTCTGCTAATAGACTTCTGCCTACCTAGTTTAGGAAAGGAAATGATTTTTTTTTTTTTTAAATAAGGGAGGGTATGGGTGGAAGAGAGAGAGAACAAGAAGAGAGACTCTGCTAGCCTTGACTTTGAGAGGCCACCCTGTGCTTGCTCTGTTTTTATAAGCTCAAGGAGACAACACAGACGTTCTTGGAAAAATAAAAACAAGCAGGTGAGTTCTCAGCCTTCCCCCAGGCGGAGTAGGGTTCTGGGTTGCCAAGAACAGCAGTTTCACACTCCAACCTGCCTCCTTGGGCTATTTAAAACTCTCGCCCAACCCCTCCTCCTAGCTCTGCTCTCCGTCTGCCTGCAGGGCTCTCAACTTCCTAAGAAGCTAGGAAGGGGCCTGGAGACCTGGGAGTCTGGGGAAAGCTATTCCTCCTCAACACCCCCATCACTCTTTCCACCAACGTTCAGTTTCAGCAGGAGGAGAAACCGGCTGGCACACTAGAAGAACCAACAACTTGCTAAACTGGACTTTGGGTGATGTCTGCCACCGCCCCACCTCCGGTGCGTCCCCCTCCTGGTCTGTTCAGACAAGATAGCCAAAGCTCTACCCCATCTTCCCGCCCTCCTCACTACCCTTCCCAGGAACAATTACTCTCACCTCTCCTCTCCACCCTCCTCTGTCCTTCGAACTGGGGCAACACCGTAGGTACCACCCAGACAAGACCAAACCAAAGCTGCCCAACACTGCCAACGAAGGCTGGGAGATTCTTCGCCTCTGGTGTCTACTGCCCAAGAACATCCCTACCCCCACCCGAAGCTCGACCCTTCGGTCCTCTGCAAAGCTTGGGCCCTGATCCCTGCACCACACTCGCCCCCGAGGCTCCCGGTGCCGCCTTACCCTACTCCACTGGACCCAGTCCTGGGTCCCCGAGCTCAGGAGAGGGGTGCCGTGCTCGTTTCCCGGGACCCATCACTCCACCGCTCCAACCCTGATTTCAACATTTCGGCTTCGACAGCGTTTTGCGAGGAAAGTGATAGAGCGCCCCCCGCCCCCCACACCCTGTCCTCCCTACTCCCGGCCCTCTGCTGGGGTTAAAAAGGAGAAGTGAAAGGTATGCAAATGACAAGCAAATTGGAAGAGCCGGGAAGAAAGGCAGCTATAATAAACAAGACAAAGAGAAAGGACGTGGGACTAGCCCTGGAGTTTTAACCCGGGGGAGATGGGAAGGATGAGGCTTGGCGGAAAGCTGGGACCAAGAGGAACAAAAAGCGAGCCGGTCCCCCCTCGCGGTCCTCTCTCCGGAGAAGAGAGGGCAAGAGAAAGGAGAGGAAGCAAACGCCTCCTCACACCCCAGAAACAGTACACAAAAGGTGACAAGATCAGCGACAAGTCCAGCAACATCAGCCTTCCCCCCCATCGCCAACACCACCCCCAGCCACCAGCAGGAAAGAGAAAGAAATAAAAGCCAAGCGGATCACTTACTCTTAGAAACTGACTGGGAGGAGCGGAGCGCTGAGTTCCACTGAGGCTCCAGCTCAGAAACTGTTTAGAGGCTATTTTATTATGATTCATTTAAATAACACCATTTTCTCCTGGAAAAAAAAAAATGTTTACACGGCTATGAGTAATGGGAGGCTCTTTTCTTTCCTTCTCATTCAAGAACAAGCCAGTGCAAGTGATTCTGGAAAAGGGGAGGGACTCACGAGGGGGAGAAGATACTTACGCGGTGCAGTGAGCAGTGGGACCGAGTCTCTCCTTTTTTTTTTTTTTTTTTTTTTTTGGTTTTTTGCCGGCAGAGAGAGGAAAGAAAACACGCGCGCGCACACACGGTGATGTCTTGCGGGTGATGAATATGATAATTGGACAAGGGACGGTGAGTCTGGGCGAGAGCGAGCGAGCGGGAGAGGGAGAGGGGAGAGACGGAGGAGGGCGGGGAGGGACAGCAGAGGAGAGGAGAGGAGAGGCTAGAAGAGGAGAAAAAGAAAAGAGGAAGAGAATGCAGGAGAGGAGAGAAGAGGAAAGAAGAGGAGCGAAGCGGAGAGGGAGCAGGCGGACCCGGCGAGAGCTCTTTTGCGCCGCTCTGCTTTCCCCGGCTGCAATGGTGTATTATTTCAGAGCGCTCCCTCAGCTGAGGGCTCCGCTCCACAACAAGATTTACTTTAAGACACAGCTGAAGGAAACAGGAAGACTGCACGTCACAGTCTGACTGACGTACCCGGCCCCAGCACCCAATCGCGAGGCGCCTTCGGATTCAAGGGGGGATAGCAAGGCAAGAGAACTTGGGAGGAAAAAAAATATATAAAAGGGGTGGGGGTGAGGGACTGGGAAGAGAGGAGGGGAGAGGGGCCCCGCGCTCCCCCTCCCCGGCCTCCATCCCGGGCCCCCACCCCCACCCCCGCCCTGCCACTGCTTCGGGGCGACTGGATCGCCGCGCCGGGGCCAGAGCAAGCCATCTGCGGGCACTGTGCAAAGCGGGAGACGGCGCGAGCGGCGCCCGGCTCACTCTCCGCTCTCCCAGGACGCAGGTCCTCTGTCTCTCTCCCTCTCTCTCTCTTTCTCTCTTTCATTTCCCAGATACAGCTGATCGAGTTCGTCGAGGGCCGAGCGAGTGAGCGCTCCTCAGACTTGGGTGGAGGAAGGCACGGAAAAGTATATGGGGAAAAAAGTGGGGGCTTTAGGAGTGAGGTGGTGTAGGAGGAGGGAGTGAGGGATCTGCAGACCATTCCACTTTTAAAACGATCATAGGTAGTATCAAGAATACATGTCACCTTTGCTTCCTTTTAAAGGGAAGGTGGACAGTAAAATACAGGTAGGTTTGGTATTAAAATAATAAGCGCCAGAGGGTTCACGCTGAGTCCGCTGCATCTGATATCAGAAGATCAACATTGTCTGAGTCTCAATCTCCAGTGGAAATTATTAGGGAGAAGAATATTCACCCTTGGTTGCCTCTAACATTATTAAGATTGCAGGTGCAGCAGCCCTTTAAAAAATTCGACTACATTACAAACATTATCTCGCCATTACCCCACAATAATTCACTCACCCCAGAATGACCAAGGAAAGAGGTTCAATCCAGGATTTACACAGTTTTGACGCCTGGTGAACAAACTTTAAAGTTTATTAGGCAAGAGATTTCAGTCGCTTAAGTGTCAGGCTCTAATGTAAAACCATTGAGAATTCTCCTTGGTTTAACGTTTTCTTGGATGTAAAAAAACCAGCAAGATTTCTTTAAATTACATGGCTCTTAAGGAGCTCCTTGGGCTTTGCAAGTTACAAATGCTAAAGATCGAGCCTCTAGCGGCAGTCAGAAAGTCCCTTTCACCGGGCACAGTAAACGGCTTTTAATAAAGCAGAGGCGTTTATGACTTAAAGATCCTATAAAAGCTAGAACTTGTAAGAGCTGGGAAGCAGGAACGTTCATACATAGTCGATTAGACACTCACTTTTTTTTTTAGGTGGGTGAGGATAAGTATTTTTGCGTGTGTCACTCAAATTTAATCAGATCAAAGGTTGAATCATGCTGTGTCGTGACAACAGGGTATTTATGAGATGTGTTACAAGTACCCTGGCCAAACACTACCACCATCTTCTGTGACAACACACACACACACACACACACACACTCTCTCTTTTTCAGTCTTTCTCTCCTTTCTAGGAAATTTACAGTTTCAGCCTCAAATTTACCAAACTATAAACAGGATATTAAGTCTTTTTTTTTTAGTCAGAATAACGATGTTAGTATGTCTGAATCTATACACTGTAGGGAATTTTTGGCTAGGAATTCAAAAATTGAAAAGAAGGAGAAGAAATTAGGCCGGCCAGGTTTGGTGTTGGTAATAAGAAAGAGACTTCCCTGCGCATCCCAACCTTCTTTTGGCCCCCTTTCGCCGCCCTCTGACACTCCCCCCTCTGCATTATGAAAACCACACAGACAGCATTCTCATACCTCCAACGATTGACGGTGGTGTCAAGTGTTCTAGCTGGGATGTGATAATTTATGTTGGGAACAGAAATAATCTATCCACATGCCCATTAAATACAGGATAGAATACTGCTTCCATTGGTTGGGTTCCTTCGAGGTAAGCGGGTGTATTGAGCGGGGAAATCTGGAGTCTGAAAATGAATCAAAGCTCCTTCCTTTCTTCTTTTTCGTCCCATTACTTTTCTTTAAGAATCTTAGCTTGTATATATTAAGTTAGCGCCAGCTCACAAACTGGTAGGAGTAAAGGATATTGTGCCCTCCGCACCTTAAAACCAGCTGCTCAGTTTGACATATAAAAAGGAGGAGAGCAGAGTGAGAGAAGAAGGGGAAAGAAAGGATTCAGGGACGGAGAAAAGGATTTAGACTCGGGAGAGAAATGGCTTGAACTTCAGCCCACAAGTTTGTGTCCATTGCACGTTGCGCTCGAATGCATGTTTTGCACACACCACGCCGGAAACTGCGTGAGAAAAGTTCCCTGCGAACCCCTGTAAGTCCTTTATCATTCCGGGAGGAGGCAGGCCCAGAGTCCAAGTCAGGGTAACCCGCTTGGCAAACAAGGAAGCTCCCCCTTCGCCCAGCCTGGGTGGCGGGGCTTGCGGCTCGCGACGCTCTGCCACGGCTGTTCGCAGCCCGCATTAGGGCGCAGGAGCGGCTAGTTGAAATAGAAGCGCGCGCTACGCTAAGCGAGCGAGCTCCGCTCATAGTACGGTGAGATGCCTACGTGGAGTCCTGCCCTGTCCTCTACTGTACGGTTGACATACAGGCCAGGCTTCTGGCAATCTCTTTTGCCTACGCTGCAGCGTTCTCCCGGGTCCAGGGCAGCCCTTGAGCAAGGAATGAGGCCTGAGCCCCCTATCTCAGGCGACTCCCGGTTTGTTTTCTGATAGGGGAGAAGCGATCAGTCAGCCTGGAGACGACAAGTCGCCTAGATATTGGCTTCATCTCTGAAACCAGAGCCCAAGCCTGGGGTCAAGGCAACCCCTCCTTCTGCTCCATTGCCAAGACAATCCCAATAACTTAAAAGTTAACACAAGTTATGACTGGGTCTCTTAACAAACCCTATTCTTGCAGGTTGCATTTACTTATTTATCTGAAGGGTGATCTGTGTGTTCTTAGACAAACTTTTGCAGTTATCACCCACCCATCTGTTCTGGGTTAAACGTACTTCACCTTGACATTTCCTTGGTGTAGCCTCCCTCCCCCCACCCCTGATCTTTCTTAAAAGCCCTTAGGTGGGGGTAGGAGGGAAGACTTGTGCATATGAGTAATTTAAAACCTTACAAACAACAATCATCAGATCTTAAATAAACCAATTCTGGGAATTTCATCCAGATGCAGCTGAGAGGCAAACGTGGGTGTGGATTTTAGAGAAGGATGTGGAGAACCTTGATAGTCACCCACCACTACCATCACCACTACCATCATCTTGAAGAAGGACAGAGAGAAATACTAATCCCAGGGTGCAGGCCGGCCTGCTGCAGGGTGTTTAGAGCGAACTGACTGACGGGCTCTCTCTCAGGCTCATCCCCTGTGCTCAGCGTGACGCCAAGCCCAACCTGGATTTGTTCTAAATGGAGGGGGGGGGGGAGTGAAATGCCACGAGATCAGTAGCAAGTAGCAGCTGCAGCGTTTTCTCTCCTGGGAACCCCACTGCTTAGAAGCCTCTCCAGTGATGTTTGTTTAACCAACAGCTTTCTAAGTAAACAGAAGCCAATCACTCCAAAGAAGTTGCAATATAACCCTTACAAGAATTTGGATCCAGGGGTGCTGGCAGAAAAAGTAATTTTTTAAATAATAAAGTCACACCCCCAAATTAAGAATCAGCTACATGGCTTAAAGGAGGGCAGAATTATCATACAAATATAAGTTCATCGAAAGGGCTTATTACAATAAGGTGATCTTGAAGAAAATCATTCTTTGCCCACAAATAGGCACCCACGGGGATGAGGGGGTTGTCAGAGATCGAAGGGGCACACTATCACTTGATTTTATGGAAGTGGGTGAAAACAATCAAAGGAAGACACATTCCCTGCCCTGGAGTAGAAAAGAGTAGGCTGGGAGCTCTTTGCCGCCAACCCTGGCTTTGCCTCAGGCACTGAACTTTCCAATATCAAGATATTAACAGATGGTGGTGAGCACATGGAGGGCTGCTACTTACATAATCCAGCCACTCCGCTCGGCCGCGCAGAGCCCCGCAAGGCGCCCGCCAGGCCGCGCGCTCACCTTCCGAGGGGGTGCTATTGCTCCCTCATGCAACTCGCCTTTCCCCACCCAGAGCTTTCAGGGCTAGGATTTGGAGAGGCTGTGATTTTAGGTGTGTGTGGGGTGGGGCGGGGGGGGGGGATGGTGGTGGTGGGGGTGGAATACACATCAATCTGGTTGTATTTTGTCTTCTTCAGCCCATAGTGAAGAAGCTGGAGACCCAATGGCAGAGAGAAGCAGAGAGGACGCCTTCTGGGAGAATGGGGTGCTCTCTCTAGCTCCATAGGGGAGGGGCGCTCCAAAGTGGAATTTGCACTATTTACACCCCACCACCACCACCGCTTTGGCTCAGATCATCATAGATTTCGCTGTCGATTAAGTACAAAGACAGTCAGTCAGCCCTAGGGGAGTCGGGTGGGGTGAGGGTGATTGTGAAGGGACGCCTTTGCACGCGGGGGCGCAGTGGGCAAAGTTACGCAAAGCCGCTGGGCACCGTCACTCTTCAGAGCTGTGGCAGGTTTTAAAGCGCTCATTCCCGCCTGCGGGAAGTCCTTTCTGCTGTGTGGCCTTCGCTGCCTTCACGCCCTCAACCACCTCACCAGAGCCCGGGTGCCTTCTAGTGTGTCCGTGCACCTCCGCGTGTGTGCCGGGGCACGTGTGTTTGACAAGCCTCCTGCGTGGCTGCGATATGGTTTCGGAGCCGCTGAAATCTGGGAGGAACACGCCCGCGCGTGTTGGAAAAGTTTCGGGTTGGGCAGGAAGGCTGGAAGTCTCCTCTGCAGGCACTTGGCGGGAGCGGGTCTTCCTTGTTCGAGGCTAGCTCCGGGTGTCCTCCTCCCTCCCCTCCCCGCCTCAGCCCCGCGCTAGGTGTCGCGGCCTCTCTGCCCGGAAAAAGCGAGCGGGAGATGCCGCAGCGACAGCCGCGGCGCCGCACTCTGCTAAGGAAAGGGCGCGCGCCTCCTGCCTGGGCACCACGTGGGGGTCCAGACTTCCCAGCCCGCTCACCCGGTCTTTCCCCGCCCCAGCCCAGCCGCAGCACTTGCTTCATCCCTGGCCGCGGTGAGGGCTGGAGCCCTGCTACGCTAGCCTGGGCTCCGCGTACGCCCGGGCGAAGAGGGCAAACACCTGCTCCCGGCACACCGTGGCGCCGGGGAACGTGAGATGCGGCCGGGGTACCTTGGCTGACACTAAGCCCGCGCTGCCCCCACAGCGTCCCCTCCCCCGCTGCCTGCCTGTTGCTGCAGCGGACAGCGGAGACTGAGGGACCGGGGGTTGGGGACTGGTGCTCTCTCCTGGGATTGCAGGAGGGCAGGGCTTTTGAAGCGATAGAGATCTCCCCTTCTGCCCACCTCCTTTCATTTGCCAATCTATGGATATTTGGCTGTTAGTCCCAGCTTCCCTTTCTTTGGTCTTTCACTCCAAGGCTGTGAATTAGGAGGAGGTGCTCTATTTTCAGGGGCCTTGGTGATAGGACTTAAGTTATCCATACAGTTCATCTTACAGAGCTTTATTCAGGATGAGGAGCAGGTTAGAAATAAATAGATGTAGGCCAGACACAGGGAAAAGAGAAGAAAACTCCCAGTTTGGATTTGTTTGGGTAGAGAGTAACTCTGGAAAGTTGCATTTTGTTTAAATTAGAGCAAGACAAAGTTGAAAGCCAGATCTCTATAATTTTTCTGGTAATATTTCTTTTATGAAGTATCTAAGTGTCTGTTTGTCATCATTTTGAGATCAAAAGGAAAATCCATATGTTCCATAGTTTTTCAAAATTGCTATTTAAATATGTTTTAAATGTTTTATCCAACGTGGAGTAGACTGCTCAGAGGCAGGACTGGTGACAGAAATAGCAAGAGGGTTGGTGTGGGGCAGTCATTCCAAAGACCTGGGCAATCATCAGAATCAGCAGAGAAGCTTTTAAAAAATTAAGATTTCTGGGCCTGTCCTACCAGACCAGGCTATCAGTGGGAGGACTGGGAATTGGGGGGGGGGGGGGGTGTATCACTGAATGGCCAAATTACTGCTCAGCCAGTTGGTTACTGACTCTGTGACCTTGGGTGAGTTACTTAATCTGTCTGAGCCTCAGTTCTTTTTGTCTGTAAAGTGGGAATAATATCCAAATTGTAGATTTATGAAAAGACTTCTACATAAGCAAAATTGTTCAGCACGTGATTGGTGCCCAATACTTAGGGAGTACATTGTCCACACACATGAGCTGTATACCCTTGTGTTGACAAGTACCCTTATACAAAACCTTCCCCCAGCTCCAATGTTTTGGAGTGAGCAAACCAGACTGTCATGGGCTATATATGTGTATGCACATTTTAGCTCACAAAGGGTTGCCATCTTAGACATTTTTATATGCTCACTCCTCCCCCACCTTGTAGGCCATAAAAAAAAAAAATCAGAATTTGTATTTTCAGAAGCTAGGCCCTGTGCTCCTGGACCTAGAACCATCCATTGGGCCCACTGGCAGACAGGGACATTTACCAATATGAACTCTCCTCCCTTTTTTGGCCCTTTCACCTTCCCTGCTTTATACCTGCCAAACATTTCCTACAGAAACTATCCCTGGGACTGCTGCAAGCACAGGACAAAAAGTTCTATTCAAGAGGGAACAAGAAGGGAAAAAGTCAGTATTCCTAGGTAAAACAAGAGCAAATGTACCTCATATATGTTATGTTGTCACATGTTCAAATGAATAACTGCTCCAAATCCATATAAAGCAAACTATAACCCTTCATAAAGTTACATGAATACAAGCACACCCTCTGGTAATTAAGGAAGAACCCAGCCAAAGACAGCTGTGAGAAGGGAGAAGAAGACAGGCAGGAAGGTGCCCTGTGTGGCAGTGATTCTGCAATGAAACGGGCTGAACCAGTAGACAACAGATGAAGCAGGCTGACAATTTGAGAACTGGAGATGGCTAAAAGTGACTAATTAAACAGCCAAAGAAAGGTGTTTTGTCAGAAGGCTTGCGATCAAGTAATCATATGCTGGGGGGCAGTAGGAAGGGAAGGACTGTCAGCCTGGGGCATCTGTGGGCCCAGCCCACTAGAGAACAGGCCCCAGGGGTTGGGTGTGGGGCATTCTACTTCCTGAATAAGGGGGAGGAGAAACACTGACCCTAGATGTCTGTCCTCTAAGTGCTCTTGGGTGTCTTTGGGCAAGTGTAGAAGGTTCCTGCTGGCCAGCCACTCTCTGTACCCAGATAGGAAAGCTCTGTGACTCTAGAGAACTAAACAGCACCCCAAGGCAAACTGAGAGAAACATACTTGAGCCAAACTGGCTTCTCCTCTCATGCACCTCCGGATCGTAGAAAGAACCCTTTCCCCTATACTTGGGTGGGCAGAGTCGGAGGCCCCAGGGAGGAGTGCGGGTGGCTATGGGGGCAACTGGGGGCAGAGGAACGTGTGAGGGGGCTCATTGGGAGGAGGTGGTGTAGTTGAGGGCAGAGTGGGGAAGGAGCAGGGAGTGGCATTGGGGACAGAGTGTGGGGTGGGTGTCCTATTGGGGGGAGCCTGTAGCTGGAGGACCAGTGGAGGTGGGTGGGCAGGAATTGCGGCTGAGCAAGGAGACTAGTATCTCCGCAGGAGGCCCCCGAGGGCTGGTGGCCTCTGTCAGCATCCTTTGAGAGGCAGAGGAGCAGGCAGGAGAAAAGGCAAGGCGGAGGCTGAATTTGGCAGCTGCTCCAGCCCGGGTGCAGGGCGATGCATCTCGGCTTCCTCTCGCCCAGACTTTTGAAGCTGCTAGCTCGATAATCCCCGGTTGGCGCAAGGACTTGGACCTGCCGCCTGTGGAGACCAGGACGGCGTCCCGGACTCACTACTGGGTGGCGTCGGGTGGCGGGCTGGGGGGAGCTGGCATGACCTCCTTAGTTCTGCGGGTCCTCGGGCCCCTCTCGTCCTGTCGGGGCTGGGCCCTGAGCCGTGGGTGGTGTGCCTGCCCCACCGCACCTCCGCGGCGCCCCACAGCACGCCAGCTTCCCCCTTCCTCTGTGACCAGCGGGGCCCAGTGTGGCTCCCCTCGGTCCTCCAGGTCCCACTGTGCACCGTCCTTTTTCCTGCGCGGTCAGAGGAATTCGCCCTCTTCTCTCCCCAGTGCTTGGAAGAGGGAAAGTGTATAACCCAAAGTGGACTCAAGGAAAATTGAGAATAATTCAATTTGCCACATAGTTACCGTCTGCAAGACCCTGCTGAGCATGGCAGTTGGTGACCTTGGTGAGAGAGCAGAGTGGCTCTGACCCAACATCAACAATGTGTTTGTGTTAGGTAGGTTTCTGAAATCTCCATTAATAACTCTATTCTAGGTGCCTGTAGCTCAGCGGCTAGGGCGCGGCCACATAAACCGAGGCTGGCAGGTTCGAACCTGGCCTGGGCTTGCCGATCAACAATGACAACTACAACAAAAAAGTAGCCGAGCTCTGTGGCAGGGGCCTGTAGTCCCAGCTACTTAGGAGGTTGAAGAAAATGGCTTAAGTCCAAGAGTTTGAGGTTGCTGTGAGCTGTGATTCTACGGCACTCTACCCTGGGTGACATAGTGATACCCTTTCTCAAAAAAAAAAAAAAAAAAAAGTCTATTCTAGAATAATCTGGATGAGAGGAGACAGTGTCAACAACTTCTCTTCTCATACTCCAAAGTGATCTTTTTGGTGAGAACATAGCAAGGAGCAGCCCGGAGAGTGACAACAGCAGTGAGATTAGAGGTACCTCTAAGGCAGTGGTTCTCAACTTTCCTAATACTTCGACCCTTTAATACAGTTCCTCATGTTGTGGTGACCCCCAACCATAAAATTATTTTTGTCGCTACTTCATAACTATAATTTTGCTACTGTTATGAATCGTAAAGTAAATATCTGATATGCAGATATGTTTAGGTAACCCCTGTGAAAGGGTTGTTCCACCCCCAAAGGTTGAGAACCACTGCTGTAAGGTTTATTGAGCACTACCTACGTGTCAGATACTTTAGAATCAAGAAACACTTCAAGTGTTCTATAACCTAAAATGCCAGAGGTTATAAGACCTAACATCCCTTTAAAGATGGCCTTCAAGAGGACAGGCAAACACGATGACCTAAAATGCACAACTGATTGGAAGGCATTGGTTTTAGGAACCCAAGATATGAGAAAAAGTGATTCTTAGAAGTGAGGAAACAAAATGTGTTATGTGTCATTCTCCCACATCCCTGAGAAGAATGGTCTCCATTGTACACGTGAGTGAACTGAGACTAGGAAAGTTTTCACCACTTGCTCAAGGCCACAAGACCAAGTTAAGTAGCAGGATTAGAACTGGAACCCAGGTCTGCCTGCAGTCAGGGCCAGAGCAGTTTCTCTCAGGGCTCAGCACCTCTGCGAGCATTGGACTTTGTCAGTCCTTTTCCGTGGGTTTCTCTTGACCTTTTTATGATGAAGCCCCTCCCCCCAAGCTATGGACATTTCCAGGAGGAGAAAGAAAGTCATTCGGTGGAGGAAAAGGTATAAAACAGTCAAATTATGTTTTTCAACTTCAAATAGTGTCTTTAAAGGGTGAAAAACATGCATGCCAGGTTTTGCTGTGCACCACAGGAAGTCGATGAATTCAAGGATCCCTGTACTGCTGAAAATAGAATTGTAAAAAATAAAAGGGGTGGGGGGAGAAAGCAAGGAAACTAATCCTATTAAATGTGGTAGCATGTTTTTGTGGCACGCAGGGAGAGATTAAGCACAGGAAAGGGGATAAGTACTGCTTCAGTTTCACTAAACTAATGTGACAACTTGTCATTGGAGATCTTTACAGCTTGTTAGTAGATGACTGGCTGATTCAAAAGAGTTTTCTACCATTCCCTTTGTGTCCCCTTGAGTTTTTTTTTTTTTTTCATTTTCTTTCTTTTCCTGTTCCTTTCTTACTCATGCTGCTCTATTTTGCTTTATAATCCTTGGTGTCTCCTTTGAGTCAAAACATTTAGCTGGCTCTAATCAAGATTTGGTTTTGAAGATGCCCCTTGACCTTGGGGTTGCCCAGAGAAGCCCCTCACGGGGCTGCTCTCCATCCTCTCCACGGGACTGTCCTGGGGTTTGACAAAACCCTGGGGAAAAACTCGCACTTCAGATTTTATTTTTCGGCAGTCCTTTCTTTTTCCTGCTTCCTTTTCTTTTTGTTCTTTCCTTTTATCTTCTCCTTTTTGCCTTTCATTTCTGTGCTTCTTCTCTTTTCCTTTCTTCTCTGTTTGCCTCTCTGATTTTCCTCTTCTTACTTGCTTTCTTCCCATCCTCTCTTTCCTAGAATTAATTCCTGTCTCTTTTCTAAGGCACTTTAATAACTCTCTTCTTTTTCCCTTTCCTTTAGCTAAGACAGTTAAACTCACGGAGGAAAGTCCTTGATGATTTCTGTGTTGTAAATGAGCAGGGAACAAAAGGCCAGGCTAAATCAAGAGGAAAGGAGAATTTTAGGCTTGTTCAGTGTCTTTCCAAAGCAGGTGCCCAGCTTGTTGTCTGTCCCTCTCTCTTTCGCTTTGGCTTTACTCTTTCCCACTTTCCCCCTCCCCCGCTCAACTTTCCCCACTGGCTTACCAGTGAGATGTTGAGTCAATGGAAAAACAACATTCGCCAACATTAAAGGGAGACTGTTTAGAAAAGGAAGGCCCTGCTGAGGTGCAGAGGAAGCCTGTGCATTAACACGGGCCACCTCTTATCTGGGGCAGCTGGGCCTGAGCTGCCTGTGCTGATTCCCCAGCTTTGCCAAGAGGCCATCAGCAGACAGGCTGCCTTGGGGAGTGAGGAGCTGATTCTCACCCACAAACATCACAACTTTTAGAGACAAAAAGTCATTGCTTTTCTCCCCCCCCCCCCCAGGGGCTGAATTGGAAAATCTAATAAGGGAAGTTTTGCAAACCCTCTGTTTCCAGACACCCCTCGCCATGCCATGGACCTAACCCCTCTCGTTTCCACGGCTCTTGAGGACTCCCAAGTATTTTAAGAACTGGCCATTCTGCCCTGAAAGTGAATTATAGGTAAGACAAGCTAAAGTGACCCAAAGTAAAAGAAGAAAAAGGCACGTGAGTAGGTTCACCCTAGCTCTGAATTGCTTATGGTTAAGTCTCGGGCCAGCTCCTGATGGAAAGATAAGGTTAAATCCCTAATCAGTCAATAATTAACTGTAGCTCCGTTAATGGGTTAGTCAGCCAAATCTTGCTGACACCTTTAGAACCCTGCTTTGGTGGGAAGGATTAGGCGGAACCTTTTGATAGAAAGGTCTGTTCAACCTCCCACAGACCCCACTCACGTCCGGTCACAAAAAGAATTCAGTTATGCCTGTTTATATCAGTGAAACCTTTTCTTGGGTTAACTCCTTAAAATAACTTCTGGAAATTTCACTTTTGAAAATCTCAGTTGTCTCTGTGTGTGTGTGTGTATGTATGTACACAGAGCAGCTTGGGGATCCATTCTGGTTCCACTTCAGTTTGAATCAAATTCCAGATGTGCTCTGATTATTCCTACATTATTCTTCTTAGAGGACCAAATTTTCTCTTCCCTGCCTTGCCCATCTTAGTTTGAGGTTTATTCCCAGTGTCTATAAATATTCCTGTTCTGGTTTCTCCGTGTTAGCTTTTCTTCAAGTTGTGATAAAAGCAGAAATGTTTTTGAAATGACGATAGCCCTATCAAAACTCAGAAACTATATCTGAATTTTAAATAAGTAGGAAATTAAAAGATTAATGTTTGATTAGAACTTCTGGTGGATCAAGTTTTTTTTTTTTTCTTCTCATAGAAGCACATTTTTAGGAAAGTTCAATTCTTGTTTTTGTTTTCATTTAAATTTTTAGGTTTTCTTTTGTTTTGTTGTTTTATACAGCTATGTAGGGTGCTACCATATGTATGTAGTTATACATAATATTAGATGAGAAAAATCTCTGTAATCAGTGTGGTTTCGATTTTTCCTAAGATCAAATTATAGGTCATGACCATATACCAATCACTCTTAAGTTTCATATGCTTGAGCCACTTGAAAAATGTGTTCTCCCAGACATGAGAGAAACAGGGCACAAGAGTGTGGCATACTGTAAATCCATCTCCATCACAAGAAAAAAACAGCAAAAGTTACAATTTGGCCTCTGGGGTGTTACTCCTATATGTAGAAAGTGACTCATGCAGCTATACTTCTGTTGGTTCCACATCTCAGCCTCTGTAATCACCAACACACTATTGTTCTACTCTCTTCAGAGTGGGTGCTCAATTAATCTTCGGCTGCTTCAGGGAGTTGCCAATGGGTAGAAATTCTGCCAATGATCTGTGACACCCTTTTCAACAAACATTAATTGAGTGACATTTCTTTTTTTCCCCCAAATCATCCATCTGTCCTTTCTTATGCAACTTTTTAGTTTCAAAAGGGTAGAAGGCAATCTTTCTTTTGGTGACGCATATGGCCTAAGAAGACAATCTCTGAATTGGACAATGTAATCTACTGTAGCCTTGTAAATAAGTCTAGTCACTAGATTTGACTAACATGCTAAATATAAAATGAACTAAAGTAAGCCCTTTTTTGCCTTTGTCCACTAAAACCTCTTGCTTTAGTGAAGGCAATCAGTAAAAGTAAGGCCCAGTGCTTCTATATGCTTTTTAATTATTTAGGCGTACAAGCAGGTGTGGGGAAAGTAAGGGAGAGATAGTAAAATAGTTTTCAAAATTTGTCATGAAATTTGGTAAAAAAAAAAATCCTTTTTTTTTTTTTGGTTGGTTTAAATTTTTGATTGTTTTAAAACACCAAAAAGCATCTCACTTATAATGGTGCCATTTAATATAGCAGAGAACATACATCAAGTCCTGTTGCTTGGATATTAAATTGAGATTGAAAAAAATGGAACTGGTATTTTTCAATGGCTCAAAAGTCATTCATAATTATACTAATAATTATACCAATAATTTTTTGGTATCATGCTAATGAGGATAAGAAAATGTAGACCTTGACCTTGCCTTCTTTAGTTACATTTATTGTGGGGAAAAAAAAATATTTACCCCTCAGGAATTTCTTAAGGAAAAGAAAAATCAATCTCCATCAATGAGCAATATTTTTCTCCCCAAGGGATATTGATTTGAACATTGACTTCACAATGGGTGAGTTATTTCCCTCTAACCCCCTACTATGAATTGTTAGGTGACATGTCTTTTAGGAGCCAATAAACATGTTGTTTCTAGTACAGTAATCTCATCAGGGACATTCCAACTTCTGAACAGTGGTTGGTTTGGAATATTTTACCCTTTGTCTGTCTGTGTTAAGTATTTTTGAGACATATATTCCAAGTTTAAAAAAGCTTCTCTCGCATCGTTCTGCCATTTTGAAGTGGAGTATAGTCTTTGTGATGCTTTGGAGGGAGGAGCAGGTAGCAATGAACCATTCCCCTGTTCTGCTTGCTCCTTAGCTATAGCTCCTCTCAGCTTGTGTGTAGACCAGGGACTCGTGTAGTCATATAAATGTCTCCATGATCCCCTTTTTCCCTTTATGGAATGGTATAATATTGGCATTTTAAATTGTGAAAATAAGCCAATTTTCAATTTGTTGGGGAAGACATTACATAAAGGAATGCTGTATCGGGTGGGGATGGGGAATGTAGCATTCTTGACGTCAATGATCATTCTCTCTATTTATCTGTTGTCTACTGGATTTATGGGTAATATGGTTTCCTTGCTTTTAATTTCAGATTATATGAGGGTACAAATGATTAGGTTACATTGTTTGGGCTTGTTAGGTGAAGTTCAAGTTGTAGATGAGCCCTTCAGCAAATGGGTATGCCATAGACCCCTACATTGTGCCCATTAAGTGAGAGTTTACCATTCCCCCTCCCTACTGTCCTCTCTCCTTTCCTTCCTCCCCCGCACTTAAATTTACTTGTCTTTTTCTCTTGTGTGGGCATGTAGTTGTTTTCCTATCAGTTTCATATTAGTATAAAGTGAGCACATTGGATATTTACTTTTTCATTCTTGTGACACTTTACTAAGAAGAATGTTCTTCAACTGCATCCAGGTTAATACAAAAGATACAAAGTCGCCATCTTTTTATGGCTGAATATTATTGCATGGTGTACATATACCACAATTTATCAATCCATTCATAGGTTGACAGGCAACAGGCACTTGGGTTGATTCCATGTCTTGGTGATCATGAATTGAGCTGTAATAAACATTCCTTATGGTAAAATGCAAATGTCCTTATGATAAAATTCTTTCTTTCTTTCTTCTGGGTAGAGAGAGACCTAGTAATGGGATTGCAGAATCAAATGGCAAGTCTACTTTTAGCTCTTTGAAGATTGCAAACTAATACAGCCTTTGGAAAGAAGACTGTAGTCTAAATCTTGATAGCATCACCTATCACTTAGATAGCTTCATTTGATT
>CAUYQV010184870.1:0-14107 GCA_963574575.1 Galagoides demidoff
TACATAGTCACATACGCCAAGCACTTCCCCACTCTACATAGACGCACGCCATGCACTTCTCCACTCTACTCAGACACATGCCATGCACTTACTTACTCTTGGGACTAAATATTCCAAGACTTTTAACCAAAAAAAAAAAAAATGAAGAGTGGAAAGGAGAGAGAGAATAGAGAAAAAAACAAATAACACATGATAATTCTAACTTTATTCTTAATGGTGAAGGAAAAATCAATCCAACACAATAAGAAAACCTGGGCATTCCCCCAATATTGGAATAAGACTGGCTATCTACTCTCACCAGTCTCTTTTTATACTGGACCCAGCCAGAGCTGTAAGACGAGAGAATGAAATTAAAAATATCTAGGTAGATAGAGAAGGAAGAAATAAAACTACCTATATTCACAGGTGACATGATTTTTTTGGTATCTGGTCCTGAGGAATCTATAGAAGGTTTCTATTAAAATAATATGTACAGTATACAAGGCTGTATGGCAGGGTGCAGTGGCTCAGGTGTGTAATCCTAGTACTCTGGGAGGCCGAGGCAGGGGGATTACCTGAGCTCAGGTGTTCAAGACCAGCCTGAGGAAAAGTGGAGGCAGGAAGAGACCCTGCCTTTACTAAAAATAGAAAAACTAGCCAAGCATTGTGGTGCATGCCTGTGAGCTACCAGGACTGGCAAGGAAAACCTTAAATTTTGAATAGACAAACATTTCTTAGGTAGAATACCAAAATTCTGAACCATACAAGGAATAAAATGGACATATTGAAATTCGTCTAAATTAAATTCTTCTTTCCTTTGGAAGACTCTATTAAAGAAATGAAACAGCAAGGCTATAGATTGGGAGAAATACTCACATGGCATTTATCTGACAAGGGACTTACGTTCAGAATATATGAAGGACACTTATAATTCAATAAAAACTAAGAATAACACTAAAAATGGGCAAAGGTTCCAAAAAGAAGACACGAGTGGCCAACATGTAAATGAAATCTGCTCACTTATATACTTACACGTCACCAGGGAAATGCAAATATAAACCACAAGGAGATGACACCACTATATACCCACCAGGATGGACAGAGGCAGTGTGGAAGCAGCTGTAATTCTCATGTGTTGCTGGTGAGATGCACAATCCTCCATGTACTTTGGAATAATTGGCAGCTCCTTACAATGATAAACATGCACTCATCATAAGACTCAGCCATTCTCTCACCCAAGAAAGACTGAAACCACATCTTCACACAAAAACCTGTATACAATACTTTATTCATAATCACTACAGCTAGAAAGGTCAAACCTCAAATCAGTGGATAAACAAGTTAGTTGTGGAATAGCCATATGAATACTATTCAGCAACAAAAAGGAATCAACCATGGATCTGCAGCGACATGAATAATCTCATACACCTTTTTTGTTGTTTTTGTTATTTTTTGGAAACAGAATCTCCCTTGGTCCCCTTTGGTAGAGTGCCATGGTATCACAGCTCACAGCAGCCTCAAACTCTTGGGCTCAAGTGATTCTCTTGCCTTAGCTTCCTGAGTAGGTGAGACTATAGTTGCCTGTCACAATGCCTGGCTATTTTTTAGAGATGATTCTTGCACTTGCTCAGGCTGGCCTTGAACTTGTGAGCTCAGAAAACCCACCCGCCTCAGCCTCCCAGAGTGCTAGGATTACAGTGCCCAGCCTTTCATTAACTTTCTGAATGAAATAATACAGACATAAGGCTGGGCACAGTGGCTTGTACCTATAATCCTAGCACTCTGGGAGGCCAAGGTTGGAAGAACACTTGAGTGCAGAAGTTCAAAACCAGCCTGAGCAAGATTGAGACCCTGTCTCTACTAAAAATAGAACAACAACCAAAAAAACCCTCAAACTAGCCAGCCATCCTGAAGGGGGGCACCTGTAGTCCCAACTACTTGTGAGGCTGAGGCAAGAGGATCACCTGAGCCCAAGAGATTGAGGTTGCTGTGACTGTGATGATGCCTTGGGACTCTACTCAGGGTGACAGAGTGAGACTCCGCCTCAAAAAAAAAAAAAAAAGGAAGGAAGGTAGAAGAAAGACGCCAGACATAAAATAACATCTATTGCATAATTTACTTATATGGAATGCCTGTAATAGGCAGAAACATTAAAATCCACAATGATAGAATATAGGTCAGTGCTTATCTGAAACTGTGAGTGGCACGTGGGTTACAGGGTCACAGGGGAATTCAGGGATGATGAAAATGTGCATTAGTTTGTTAAGACACAGCTAACTGTCCATGTAACATTTTATTCAGGTGTTATACCTCAAGTTTATATAGGTTTTTCTTTATTTTTTAAAAAAAAGCTTTAAAAATCATTGTCAAAAACTTTGAAACAGCTTAGAAAGATAAGTCGATCTTCTAGAAGGCATAACTATGGCTGAACGAAACCTAGTTTGGTGAAATTGATCAGGTAGTGCCTCCCAGCTCTCTTTCCCTTCCTTCCTCCCACCTCAAGGGCCCCCAAATATTTTGTATCCCATTTAAAATTACTTTACTACGAACAAAATGGCATCTACCTCTTTTTCCTTCGGCCATGAAAAATTATCTACGTGGGATTCATGGAGCCTTTTTCTCTTTCAGTAAAAGTCAAATGAAAGTAAGAACTGAGTGAATGATTTCCTGCTGATTTGGCTAATGTGTATCACTAGTCAAGGCAGGGAGAGGGTCATGGTTTAAGGACTGCAAGTACAGGAACGCAGGGATGTGGGGTGCTGGGGGTTCAGTGCTCACGCTTCCTGCCTGGTGGCTGTCTGTGTGGCAGGGAGCTGAGAAGGGGGGGCTGAGTGGTCTCAAGCAAGGCTTTTATTACAAGTGCAGGTGCAGCTGGTTGTGATGAGCAGGAGTCTGCAGCCCTGTGTCTTATTACACCTGCGTACACATAACAGTCTTTCTCTTTGATTTTTGCCTCTGTATTTTAAAAAGACTGCATTTTCAGTGACACTTTTTAATGACTTGCCAACTGGCACAAGACTTAGCCTGGGTTCCCCCAAAAATATAGCCTGAAGAAGTTTAAATGGTATGACTTTATTGGGGTGCGCCCTACCAGTGAAAACAGGAGTGAAGGCAAAAAGGACGTGTGGAAAGAGAGGGAGGGTCTGTTGTCAGGCAGAGTGGAAAGGCGTGTGACGCACACGGGTCCATCCGCCTCTGTTGACCATCGCGGAGGGTAACTCAGAACACTTCTCAGGAGAAAATGGAGGTAGAATCCTCATGCACTAGGGCCATATTAAATCTATCAGCTACAAGTCCACTCTGTAGCTCTCTAACATGGTTAGCAGACCCTGCGGTGTCTTAGAGCTTGTTGTCAGTTGGGAAGCTGAAGGGTGGGGAGTCAGAGGCGAGCCACATGGAGATGCCGTGAGTGGTCAGGCCTTGTTCCCAGGCAAAGCCCATCTCAGCTCCTGCAGAACTGGGTGCTGAGGCAGCAGCGGGGTGGCAACACAGCCAAGAGCCCAAAAGATGGACTGAAGCCGAGAAGGGCTGAGGTGGTGCACGGAGGTTGAGTGATAATGATTGAAATGTGGTTTTGCAAGTGTTAAAATAGTGTGTAGGAGGGTAATTCCTGCTGTGTTTTTGGCTTTATTTCAAACTGTTTATTTTCTTCTTCTTTTTTTTTGGAGACAGAGTCTCACTATGTTGCCCTTGGTAGACATGGCGTGTCTGTCTACCACAGACATGGCCTGTGATGTCGTGGCATCACAGCTCACAACAACCTCAAACTCTTGGGCTTAAGCGATTCTCTTGCCTCAGCTGGGAATGCAAGTAGTGCCTGTAGTCCCAGCAGGTAGCTGGACTACAGGCGCCTGCCCGCCACAACGCCCGGCTATTTTTGTTGTTGCAGTTGTCATTGTTGTTTAGCAGGCCAGGGCCGGGTTCAAACACACTAGCCTCAGTGTCTCCATAACCACTGTGGTATGGGTGCCATTGTCATTGTTTACCTTTTATAGCCATGACTCCCAACTCCCAGCAGGGTGTTCCTCCAAACCAGTGCAGGAAATAGGAGAAATGTGCTGAACTATGAGTGAGTGTGTATGTGTGTGTGTGTGTGTGTGTGTGTGTGTGAGAGAGAGAGAGAGAGAGAGAGAGGGAGAGAGAGAGGGAGGGAGGGGGAGAGGGAGAGAATAGGTATCATTTTCCAGATAATTCCATTGCACATTAACAGAACATAGAATACAAAGCTGTTGTGAATGGACTTTTCCAGAAAATAATTAGGGAGCTATATTTATCTCTGAACCTTTCAGGTACTGTGGTCACATTTTCTGTTCCAAAAATAAAATTGCTGATTTTTAGAAAAGGCGGTGGTATTTAAAATTAAAGGAACGTGCCAGCTTGAGAATGGATCTAGATTTAGATATGGACGATAGAAAAGAAAGGCTTAAGCTTTTAAGAAAAAAACGCTTCTATGCAGGGAAGTAGTTGTCTGTTGTTAACCATTCATTAAGTTCTGGAACATCCGGAAGAAGAATACAGGGCACAAAAAAAGAGCCTGGTTTGTTGGTTTGGTGGGTCCACTGCAGGTGGGATTGCACGCCCACCTCCCTGAATACTGCAGAGAAACTTTACTGAGGATTACTCATAAAAAAAGAAAAAAAAACTATATATATATGTGTATATATATACACACACATACATATATACAGAGAGAGACAGATGTAAATATACATGTGTGCTTACACACATACATACAACCTACGGCCTCAGGTGAGCAGCGGATACACAGGGCAGACCGTTCTGGGTCAGTGAACCCCAGGTCTTCTCATGAGAGGAAAGGGCGTGGGCCTGTCACAAGGAAAAGGACCCTTGCTTTATATAAAAACCTACGAACAGCTGTGGGCTGCACCAGACAAGGAATGCTATTTTATTTCAAATCCCTGGAATGACAATCCTCGGTGTCTAATCGGGTTTCTGTTAACCACTCATTATAATTGTGTTTATGTGACCGGGAAGGGCTGCGGACTCCAAGACACGCTCAGGAGTGAGGGTGAAAGGTACAGTTTAAAGAACAGATCTTGCAAAATGGTCATATTTTATAAATAAATGATCCGGCCGCCATGCAAGGGGCTGGGAGATGGGTCAGGCGGGAAAGCCCGGGGGTGGGGGTAGGGGCGGGGATCCCCACGTCGCCATTCGAATGCTCAGTGGCTGTGGGGGCGAGAGGCTCCCACCCAGGTTAGGCCGGAGGAACAGCGCTATGTGCTCGGGGCTCCTGGCCTTCCTGCTGCCAATCTGGCTGACCTGGACCCTGGGGACCCGAGGCTCTGAGCCCCGCAGGTGAGATTCCCGGGGGCCCGCAGCCTCCCGCCGGGCGGGCGCGGTAGGGCGCAGTGCCGCAGGCGGAGACAGCGCGCCGCACCCACCGGCCTCGGGCTGCGCCGCAGCCGGGCGGTGGTCGCGGTGAGGGGCCCGGCTGCAGGGTGTGCGGGGCAGCCGGGAGCGTTTCCCTCGCCGCGGTGCCCAGTGCCCCTCGCTCGCACGGCTGCAGGGTGGTTTTGCTGCCGTCCCCCGGCCCTGCCCGCGCCGCGCAGCCGCGGTCCCCGCTCGCGGCGTCCGGCCCGGGCCGGCCCCGGAGCTCCACGGTCCCAGAGCTCCACGGTCCCAGCGCTCCGAGGCCACCGAGGCGGAGTGCGCGCCCGGGGCCCGGGCCGCGGGGCCGCGGCGAGCGCGGGGGAGAACCGGGTGCGCGGCGCGGGCTCCGCCCCCGGCCGGCTCTGCCCCCGCCCCCTCCCCTCCCCCGGCGCGCCTGCTCCTCCCTCCCCGCGCCCGCTCCGCCCCCTCCTCACCTCCCCCTCCCCCTCCGCCCTCCTCCGCTCCGGGCCAGCGCGGCGGCGGCGGCGGCGGCGGCGGCAGCGGCAGCAGCAGGAGCAGCCCCGGCTGCGGGTCGCGACGGCGGCGGGGCGCCCCCTCCCCCGTGCCGGGGCGCGGCGGAGGGATGTGGGGCTTTGCGGGAGGAAGGCTTTTCGGCATCTTCTCGGCCCCGGTGCTGGTGGCGGTGGTGTGCTGCGCCCAGAGGTAGGGTCGCGGTGGGTTGACGGGAAGCGGGCCCGGAGGCGGGCAGGGCGCGCGGTGTGCGCGCCGGGCACTGGCAGGGGAGCCGCCGCCTGACCCTGTTCTCTGTGCCCCCTGCCCCCCTCCCCCAGCGTGAACGATCCAGGGAACATGTCCTTTGTGAAGGAGACGGTGGATAAGCTGTTGAAAGGCTACGACATTCGCCTGAGACCCGACTTCGGGGGTAAGTGGGGTGCGTGCGGCCGCTGCGGGAAGCGCGACCCCCCGCGCCGGCGGCCTGGGTGGAGGAGGGCGGCGGGGGCCGCATCCGCTGAGCTGCGGCGGGCACGGGGTGGGGGGCACCTCGCCCGCGCCCCCTCCCGCGGTAGCCCCTCGTCCTCAGAGCCACCGCACCCCACGCCGGAGCCTGGCTGACGCCGTGTCGCTCGCTTCCCGCAGGTCCCCCGGTCTGCGTGGGGATGAACATCGACATCGCCAGCATCGACATGGTCTCCGAAGTCAACATGGTGAGTGCGCGCCCTCCCCAGGGCTGTCCCCAGCCCCGGGCCCGCTGTCTGGGTGGCAGGCGTCCACGGCGCAGGGCCGAAGGCCTCCTCGGCCGGAGCGAGCCTCCCCGGGCGCTGGCCGCGGGCTCTCCGGCTCCTCCACCCGCCGGGGTGTGTGGGGGGCGCCGGGGGCGCCGGGGCCGAGCAGAGGGCGCACCCTTCCTGAGGAAGGGGTCCTGGCTGGCCTCGGGCCCCGCTGTCACGGTCGCCCGCGTGCTCCCAGCTCCGCCAGCTGCTGTCACCTGGTGCTGTAGCTTCCTGAGCGCCGTCTCGCCTGCTTAGCAACAGGCGCTGGGGAGAGAGGCGATCTGTGGGGGTGGCTGGTGTATTCTAGGTAAGAGGTACTTGAGGCTTCCTTTGTTGTGGTTTGGAGACCGGTGCCGGTGGCGGGGAGCTCGGGGGGCTGCGGGCCGAGTGTCCAGCGTGGGGCTGTTCCCGGGCCCGCCGCCGGGCTCTGTCCGAGGTGCTGACGGCCCGCAGGCTCTGGGGTTGGAGGCTGTGGGGGGCCGCCCTGCCGCGCAAGTCCAAGGCTAGTGACCCAGCGTCGCTTAGGGCTTCTGTGAATGCTGACAGGATTTCATATTCTGACCTGTGGAAAGCAGAGGTCAGTATCTGGAGGCGCGGAGCCGGCTGGTGCTGAGACGGCTTTAGAACGCGGGGATAATGAGAAAAATGACCCCTTTCCTTGGTTAATTGAGCTGAAAACACCAAGGGATTTGAAAACAGGTTTAATTTTCTGCTTAGGGGCACTTTAGAAATCCTCAGAATGGGCATTCGAAACATTCTTTGGAAGAAAGGACAACGTTGAGAGTCTGGCGAGGTGGTTTCAGATGCAGGCCCGATTTCCAACTTTGGTGCACATCAGAATCACGTGGGCAAACTTGTTTTGAACGTGCGCTCTCTGGTTCCCCACTTCAAAAGATTCTGATCCAGCAAGGCTGGAGTCATGGGGTCTCTACGTTAAAACTAGTTCTTCAGATTATTTTGAAGCAGTTATTTTGTGGACAGCATTTTGAAAAATATTGCAATAATTTATAGGAGTAGGGACATACACATGTAGAAATAAACTTATTTTCAGTAGACGTCAGTGAGATATGTTTTTAAATATATATTGCTGAGGATTTTGTAGAAAGAAATCTTTGATCACACCAAAATATTTTCATTGATTTTTCACTTTTAAACTAAAAATTTTAAAATTGCAGTGTATACGTCAAGACAAATGTGACTTTCTTTCAAAGTATATCCCTTAGGACATTTGCATATCAAGGTATTATAATAATAAAAGAGAGAAGAACAGAGGAAATGTGACTTTACATAAATTACCTTACAATAAAAATTAACATGTTTATTTCACTTTTCAGTTTTATAAAAGATTTCATCCAAAAGGTATGTTTTATGGTCTGGAAAAAATAAATTATATAAATTCAGGTTGCATACTCTGTGATCTGTGATTTTCCCAATGGAGAACTTCATATTAGATAATTTACTACAGTATTTAATTGGATGTGTACATATTTAGTGGATTATTATGTCAAAAATCATTATCTTGCGTGTCAGATGGCAGAGAAGATGTTTTGATGTGGCCCTTCGTGAACTCCATACAAAATTAAAAGCCAGCAAAGTGTTTGGTTGGAGTCATTTTTTAAACTTAGTTATCCAGTCATTGTGGCATCACACCAAACGTTGGCACATTTAAAAACTTCATCAATACTTGCCTAATTCATGGACTGTGAATTGAGGGGTTTCCATGTTCTCTGAACCCAATGATGGGAAGACAAGTTGAAGATAAAGGCCATTATCTTGAAGGGTCTGTAAGTGCATGTCCCCTATCTAGTAATTATTCCTAACAGCCATAGCATACTGGTATGCTTTTTTTTTATTTTGCATTCTCATAATAACTTTTTTGGCTCTCTAAGTAAAAATTTGTTATAAGCAAAAATTGAGGATTAATAATAGGATTGGATACTGCAGGCTGTCAGGCAGACATGACTGACAGGCATTTAAAATACCTTCCTCCCTTGGATCGAGCCTGTGGCTCAAAGGATTAGGGCCCTGGCCCCATGTTCCGGAGGTGGCAGGTTCAAACCCAGCCCTGGCCAAAAACTGCAAAAAAAAAAAAAAATTAAAAATTAAAATATCTTCTCCCACACGCAGATTGGTCCATGTCAACCTGATTTTTCTTAACATGTTCCTGCATGATAATAGCAGTGATATTTCACCTGTTATTAAAGGGTACTCACACAAAGCAATGAAGTACCATTCTGGGGGCTGCATTTGATTGGGAGTGAACAGAGACTGTGAGCCACCACTCAAATCATGTTTAAAAACAATAAATTCTATTATGAGCTTCCTTGATAAAACTAGTAAGTCATTGTAAGTTATGAAACTCCCTTAAAGGGTGTTGTAACTATTACAGGAGATTGTGTCAAATGGTCCTAACAAGACGTAGGAAGTGTGAGAACCTTCAGAGCAGCAGAGGATGGACACACAGGACAGAGAGAGAGGTGGGGGCAAGGAGAGGCAGGAGAGGGAGGTTAATGGGGCTGTGGAAAGCTTCATGTAAGAAATTCTATTTCAATTGGGTGAGGGGGATGAATAAAATCCTGACTGTCATATGCAGAGGATATTCTGGGTTAGGAAAGAAAATAGCAAAGATGTGGATGAAAGGCTGAGCAGGACTGTGAAGTGGGATTTGAGAGCTGAAATTGGAAGAACAGGCAGGACTAAGCCAAGTGCACCCAGGACCCTTCTGTGTGAACCAAAACTATGTCAGACACTGATGTCAGGAATAAAGAGCCATACACCTAAATGTTTTAAATTCAGATTTGATTGACATAATTTGAGATGTGCTTTAAAATAAATGTTTTGTCAAAAGCGTAAATTTAGGGTGGCACCCATAGCTCAGTAGTTAGCACCCCGGCCACATACTCGGAGGCTGGCGGGTTCGAGCATGGCCTGGGCCTGCTAAACAACAATGACAATGACAACTGCAACCAAAAAAATAGCCGGTGTTGTGGCGGACCCCTATAGTCCCAGCTACTTGGGAGGCTGAGGCAAGAGAACAGCTTAAGCCCAAGAGTTTGAGGTTGCTGTGAGCTGTGATGCCACAGCACTCTACTGGGGGTGATATAGTGAGACTCTGTCTCAAAAAAAAAAAAAAGTAAATTTAGACAGAGGAGTAAGGACGCTGACGTGGAAGAAAAAAGTTAAAAGAAAATTAGGTATAAATGGGGCACAGAAGATCAGGTGTTAGAATTTCCTAAGTTTTCATAGATATATTTTTGAAAATGTATATTAGTGAAACAAAAATGAACCAGTATTTGAAATAAGGATGTTGAAAAACGTGTATTGTAAGGGGGAGAGCTACGTGTATGCACGTTGATGAGTTTTTTAGAGGTGATTGCAAAAAACAGTGGCAGATTCTAGAGTACAAAGGCTTTGCTTTTTCTTTAAGCCGTTGTAAAATATGATGTAATTCCTGGTAGTGCATGTAGGTAAGGCCTCCCCCAAAATGTCTTTGACCTCAAATAAACAAACATACAGATAAATTACGTGTGTTCGTGTGTGTATCACACTCATTTGGTGTTTTCTATAAACAGAGTTAAATGCTTTTAATATTTAGCCTTAGGTTTTGCCATAGCTTGTTTCATGGATAGTGGAGATAGTTTACCTTTCTATTTTTTCTAAATCTTTTTATTTTTGTTTTCATAGACTTCATTTTTTTTAATGCTTAAATTAGTTGGACTGACGGGGTCAAGGTATTTGTTTTATGTCACTTTCCTTGTTTCTTTTAGCTCTAGTTCTAAAATTTCCAATAATCTAAATTATGCGTTGTCAACTAATTATTCAGATTTAGTCCATATATTTCTTTAAGTGAGATCGTATATGTGCAAAAACACGGTGTATTGAAAATTACTGCACGCGTGTAATGTTGGTGCTTATTAGCAGTCCTAGTATATGATAATTGTGTTTTGAATAGAAAAATAAATGGAAGAAAATTATTAAAAATATAGTATGCATAAGGAAATATTAAAAAACAAAACAATCAGGACATTTTAATCAAAAAATATTTTAAAATAGGAGTTATTTTTTTAATTTAGTAGAATGAACCATTTGTTTAATTTGTTAAGTCAGAGCAGAAGTTACACATACAGAGTTTTTCCTTAATTGACTATAAAGTATCAAGGATGCAAAACTAGACTCAAACTCTGGTGATATTGTTACTAATTTCTGTGATTTAACGTGGGCCTTTTTACTTTATACTTAATCAGTCTATTAAAATTAACCTTAATGAAACTGCAACTACAGTTTTTTAATTTCAAGCATATAAATCATACAGTATTTTCCTTTTTAAAAAATTACAATTCCTTTTGCGTAACATATAATGTGTATCCTTAGTTATTACGAAATGTATTTATTTATTTGTTTGTTTGTTTATTTTTGAGACAGAGTCTCATTATGTCACTCTTGGTAGAGTGCTATGGCATCACAGTTCACAGCAACCTCAAACTCTTGGGCTTAAGAGCTTCTCTTGCCTCAGCCTCCCAAGTAGCTGGGACTACAGGAGCCCGCCACGATGCTCAGCTAGTTTTTTGTTGTTGTTGGTGCCACCAGAGTGGTTGTTGAGCTGACCCAGGCTGGGTTCAAACCCACCACCCCCATGTATGTGGCTGGAGCCGTAACCACCTTGCTCGGGGCACAGAGCCTGAAATGTATTTATTGTTAGTTCTATTGTATTCATTTCTCACTTGTTGCATTTTCTTCTCAAAAAATCTGCTTTTGGTGGGGTCTAGGTATGAAGTTAAATGTGGTACAAAGAACATAGTTTTAGTTCTTTTCAAGAAGCAGCTTTGTAGCTGCAGCGCTATTAAATGGATACAATCTTTCTCATGCTCAGAAACACACATTAGCAATATCTCTTTGTGCCTTACTCATTTTCAGAAGTGGGGGGAGAGGAGAGGGTTGTTCTGGCTAGAGGGAGCTAGGATTAGAAGTTTGGCAGCTTTTAGGCCTTTTTTTTTTTTTTTTTCAAAATCACACTTATGTTAATCAACCCCACTTTCCTGCTTGTTAGAGGCTACAAGTTGCTTTGCCATTAGTGAGTGCTGAATGCTGGCTAGGTTCAGAAGGACCCGAATCCCAGGGGTTCAGATAGTGCTCTTGGAAAGAGCCTAATAAGATTGGGAGCTGTGGGTTCTACTTCCAAGTCTGTGGGAACATCTGGCCTTAGGCAAGTCACTTAATCCTCAGTGATTCAGTGGGAGGCAGCTGGGTGCCCCAGGGCGTGCTGGCACAATGGATGCCAGCTGATATCTTAAAGGGTTTAGCTCTGCCCAGGAAATCACAAGATAGGAACCCACAGAATCACAGGTGACCAGAAAGTGGTCCTTTACTGATTACTTCCAGGGGCCCTGAGCCATAGTCAGAGTTTTGCATATGAATTGTTATTAGCAGTTTAAAAGTGGGAAATGTACTGATACTCTTATTAGGGAGCAAGGTGGGGGGATGACTCAGCAGAAAGGAAGAACGTTTCCCTGACCCAGTTGGGATTGGAAAACTACTTACCTGGAAGGTGTGCCTGGGTCAGGTCAGGGAATGTGCTGGTGTTTGGCTCTCAGGTTGCGTGCCTTTCGGAGACACGGCTGTTTATTGAGGGCATTACTTTTCACCGGCAGTCCCTTCCATGCATAAGTTACGATCAGCATCAGTGCGGGGCACTGATGAGGAAGCGTGTAGTGAACTTCAGAGATGGATGACAATAATACCTTACATAATGTACTCTTTATGAAGAGAGTTTGTGTTTAATATTAGAATGAATGGTGTGGAGAGCTCAAAGAGAATGCTTTTTGCCTTTCCCCTGAGGGAGGTTGTAAAGCTCATGTTGTTACATCTTTTAAGAAGTGGATCTTGCGGGCCTGGTCCTGTGGGGAAGGGCTTCTTCCTGGAGCCAGTGCTGGGCTCAGGGCTCTTACAGTGTGTTGCATCCAGCCTGAATTGATGGTGCAATCTGCTTATTTATGTGTAGTTAAAGAACAGTTATATCTGTTAGGTAATTCAGTTTGAGTTGATGAATTATGACTGGTTTTTGTCTTCAACCAAAGTTTGGGTTTTCCAAAGGAAAAATAGGCTGCTTATATTTCCTTAGATAATAGTAAAATGAGTTAAGAAGTAGCTGTAGCTTCTTGGGCTGTTTGCCAAATCAATTTGGTGAGATGAAGAATAGCCTAGTGCAGTGGTTCTCAACCTTCCTAATGCCGCGACCCTTTAATATAGGTCCTCATGTTGTGGTGACCCCCAACCATAAAATTATTTTTGTTGCTACTTCGTTTCTGTAATTTTGCTACTGTTAGGAATCATAATGTAAATATCTGGTATTCAGGGTATATTTAGGCAACCCCTGTGAAAGGGGTCGTGACCCACAGGTTGAGAACCACTGGCTAGATGTTAATAGAGAGGGCATTGTTCTTTTAATTAAATGGTGTAGGAATGTGAAGAAATGCAGAGGTGTCTGGCCAGGGTACAGTCCTCCTGGATGGTCTCTTGGGAAAAAAAGACTGCAGACTTGTGGATTTTCATGAGGAAAGCTTTGTGGGGTCGGTCCCTGATTTTCTGCCATCTTCCAGGTGTACTAGCTCTGCTTTTCACAGGTAAACAGAACCCTTCTTCTTCAATGGGTCTGCCTCTCAAGATGTTTGCCAATCATCGCATTTTGAAGCATACCAAATAATTGGAATAAATAAACAAACCAGGCAGCTCCTGTGGCTCAGTGTGTAGGGCACTGGCCCCATATACCAAGGGTGGCCGGTTTGAACCGGCCCCTGCCAAACGGCAATAAAAAACATAGCTGGGTGTTGTGGCAGGTGCCTGTAGTCCCAGCTACTCGGGAGGCTGAGGCAAGAGAATCACCTAAGCCCAAGAGCTAGAAATTGCTGTGAGCATGACGCCACTGCACTCTACCAAGGGCAATACAGACTCTGTCTCTAAAAAAAAAAAAAATAATAAAATAAAATAAATAAATAAAACCTATTGAATATCTGGAATCTTCTGTAATTCATGTTGAGGTTTACGTTAGGGAGTTGATAACTAGCAGTTTACACCGGTTTGCAGTTTATAAAATGCTTCCAGTGTTATGTTGTATTTCATTATGGAAACCTGATGGATCATCTGCCTACTGGAGTGGGTGATGGGGGGGAACCTGAGCGTCAGCCTGCTGGAGAGGTGATAGGGGGGGAACCTGACCGTCAGCCCTCTGGAGTGGGTGATAGAGGGGGGAACCTGCCCGTCAGCCCGCTGGAGTGGGTGATAGAGGGGGGAACCTGAGCGTCAGTCCGCTGGAGTGGGTGATAGAGGGGGGAACCTGCCCTAGTCCACTGGAGTGGGTGATAGAGGGGGGAACCTGACCGTCAGTCCGCTGGAGTGGGTGATAGAGGGGGGACGGTGGAGTTGTCGCCTGGAGTGGGTGTTAGAGGGGGGAAGCTGCCGGGGTGGGCGGGGGTGGGGGTGAGAGGGGGGGGGGGGGGGGGTGGTGG
>CAUYQV010184874.1:0-17394 GCA_963574575.1 Galagoides demidoff
CTGGGACCACAGGCGCCCGCCACAACGCCTGGCCATTTTTTGGTTGCAGCCATCATTGTTGTTTGGCGGGCCCAGGCTGGGGATTCGAACCCGCCACCTTAGGTGTACATGGCTGGCGCCTTAGCCGATTGAGCCACAGGCGCCAAGCCGAGACTGCCAGCTCTTGACTACCAAATATAGGGAACATCTAATTTAGGTGACCTTGCTGAGTGAGACTCAGACTCAGCAAGCGGAATACTTGTTCCCACCTCAGGAGCATCTTAGGACAACACATGGTAAGGCTTTAAGTCCAACAGTGAGTAATGGACACACATCAACCATCAGTGCTGCAGATAATGTTGACCTTTCATAGGCTGAAATCTCTGTGAATTGGCTCCTCTTCCTCAGTAATTTTGAACCCATTCAGGGGAGGAATGTGACGGGGTTTGCAGGCAGCACTGCAGATTGGGAGGCCTGCAGCCATGCTGACTCGAATGAGAAGTGGTGTGGGATTTTCGGGGGGCAGGGATGCAGGCCTACATTAGGGCAGACGCCACGGTAACAGAGAAGAGTCAGCATGACCGAGATGTGAGAGGCGAGAGAGGATGTGTCATTAGTCCAGATTCAGTTCCAGGAACAGAAACTGCCCCGACTCTCTTAAGCAGGAAGGCATTGAACAAAGGGATCGGGGCTCACACTCTCTGGAAGGCCTGGTGGCCTGGACCCCCTGACCCTTGTGGCACTGGTCCCTCAAGAGAACTGCTCAAGTAAAGAAGATAACACTTTTGCTCTGACCTAGGGGGCAGAAGAAATCCACTGCCGACTCACAAAGATTGGTTCTAAATTCATGGTAGGCTTCTAAGGGTCTGCCCTGGATGGATCTCCTTATGACTCCACCACTTACGAGCTGTGTGATCTTTGGAAATTTCCTTAACCTCTCTGAACCTATTTCCTCAATTTAAAAATGGAGGTGAAAATAATAGTTCTTAGGGGTTTAAGGATTTTTCTGATGAAGAAAATTGTACTCTTAACCAAGACATGCTACTTAACCATTATTATTATTAAAAGATCTGGCATTTTGTGGAAGACTGTAGGTTTTTCCATAGGTTAGGGCTCATATATGCTATTTTACTTTTTTCTTCAATGAATAGGTATCAGGGTTTATGCTTCCAGGGACCACAGATATGAAGTGGTCATGGATATTTGACATAGGTATAGCTACTCCAGTCTGTGGTGACCTTTGTGTGAATAGTCATGTTTTTCCTATAGATAGACTCAATGTTTCAGTCTCTTCTTCTTGCTAAGTAAGGTATCTTGTTCAGTGCACAACATGTTTAACTGTACTTTAGGGTCTTAAAAACAGGAGCTTGCATTTTAATAGGAGATACACAACACATACCAAGGAATACCAAGATAACAAGGCTTGTCCCTGCCCTTCAGGTCCTCAAAACCCAGGTCCAAGAACAAGTAAACCACTTGGACCCCAAAGGCAGGTACTTGGAAAATTTCTTAACCAAGGTAGCCCTTGAGTTGACCTCAAGGAGAAGGTGTAGATCCTGGCATGTTGAGAGGATGAATGTTGTTTCAGGAGGAGGGAGCAGAGGCCAAACATGGAGGGGGATGTGCAGTGGTACAGTTTGGCTGGGTGTCAGCTGTGGGAGGCGAGGCTGTCATTCTGCTGTGGCACTGAGTGCCAGGATATGGGGCTGGGGTCTTAGTCTCACAGTAGTTGGGAGCCACCACAGGTATTTCAGGAGGAGGAGGCAACCAGTGCACAGCGTGATGTCATAGTGAGATCTAAGAGAGACACCCCCAAACTTCCTCTGTCCACCAGGGCCTTAGCATTTTAGTCATATCTTCATGGTGCTCTAGGCCATAAAAAAATACATAACAATTTCCTTTTTTGCAAGTTTTTTTTTTTTGGCCAGGGCTGGGTTTGAACCCGCCACCTCCGGCATATGGGGCCAGTGCCCTACTCCTTTGAGCCACAGACACTGCCCCATAATGATTTCTTTCATGACGTAGTCGGGTCTAAATAATCTAATAGAAGAGAAACAATTTGTAGGGTGTCTGACAGATGTTGCTGTTTTCTTTGAAAAATTAAAATTTGCATGGTCCTATCATGAGTGCACTGTGTGCCCCGTGGTACCCCAGGAACATGCTTTAGGAACTGTGGATCTAAGAGGCCATCTGCTCACTAGTTGTGGCTGTACTCTCACTCACGTTGTGTTCTGGAGTACGTCAGAGTAACCGCATTGCTGCTTCGGTATCCTTGTTTCTACAGTGGGGTGTATGTAAGCACCTCTCTCTTAGGGTTCTAAAATGGAATAAATGAAATAACATTGAAACACGTCGGAAGAGCGCCTGCTACCTGCTCAACCGTATATACTCGCAGCATCATAACTACCAGGTGTCTCTGTGCAGTGCACAACCTGTTCAAGGGGCTGGGGGAGCACTCCATTAAACAGCTCCGTGCTGGTCTCTGATCAGTGGGGATTTGGACTAAATCAAGGAGCTCTGCAAAGTCCTCCTAAACCCAAAGAACAGGACCCAGAGTAGGAGCAGTACAAGGGGAATTAAGTGATCCAGTGAGTTTTTCATTGTTATTATTTTTTCTTTTTTTATAACCAACGTCTTGCTCACTTGTGCCACCTGCAGGCTGATGGGGAAGCTGCATGCTAAAGTCCCCTTAGAGCCGTTTCTCTCCAGGGCACCTCAGTGGTTCTGTCCTGGCTGAACATTAGAATTATCATGGAACATCTTAAAAATGTTAATATCCGAATATCACCCCAAATCAAATGAATAAAAAGCAAAATCTGGGGAGGTGGCCTGGGCATCCATGTTTTTTCTGTTTTAAAGAAACCACGTGCAGCCCAAGATGAGAGCCAGAGCTGAATAGTATCCTATGAGGGCAGAAATCAACCTAGCCATCCCCTTATCATAGCGCAATTCATCTTCCTGACTTTGGCCACAACCCTCATGTGCCTGTGCCAGCCTGGGAGAGCTGCTCTCATTTAGATCCAGAGAAGTAGAGCGGCCAGGTCGTAGTCAGCACACTGTGGGTTTTGATGGGTGTGGCAGATTGCCCCGCCGTGACCCTACTGATTTACACTCCTACCAGAGAGAATGTTTCCCTAATACCTTCCCTTGTACTTGATAACATCAAACTTTAATAATTTTGTCAAAAAAGTTTAAAACTTTTTTTTTTAAAATGGAATCAGTTAAAAAAGAATGATGTAGTCTTTATGGACCTGTTTGGTGAGCTCTCTGAGATAAACTGCCCTGTGAGAGACACAGCAGCGGGATCTATAACTACAAAGAAGACAAGCTGAGGCAGGGGGAGCAGCGGCGTGGTTCCAGTCACAACCCTGCCCTTCCATGGCCAGCGTGCACAGCACACGTCCACAGGTGTGTGTGTGTGTGTTCTTAGGGTGGGAGGCCAAGTGACCAAATGGGGTGTTTGGTCAATGCCATATTACCCTTGCTTAGAGAGGTTTCACTTTTTTCCAGGAGAATGGGTTTAATGATATCATCAAAGGTTAAAATCAAAAAAAGCTTAGGGGAAAATTACATGTATGTGTGCATGCACATGTATGCGTGTTTGTGTATATATCTATATATATAGAGAGAGAGAGTGAGTAAATGTAATAATGTGCTCCTGTTTGGGGTGTCTGAATGAAGGGCATCCAGGAATTCTCTCTACCATTCTTGAAACTTTTCTGTAATTTTGAAAGTGTGTCAGAAGAAAACATTACAAAAAAACCCCTTAAAGTAATAAACTAGGTCGGCTGCCAATTGCCTGTGGTCTGGGAACCCCGGGAAGTGGAGCCTTTGAAGGGGCCCCACGGGTAGCCCAGGCGGACGGGGAGCCCCTGGGGGTACAGAGGGCAGGCTGAGGAGGTCTGCACCTAGTCACGCCTGGGCACAGCCTCTGTCCTACCTCCCACAGGGGACAGAGGACAGAGAGCAGCTTCCTCTTCAAAGACTATCCTGCATAAGTCAAAATGCCTCCTGGGACTGAAGTTCAAAGCGGTTTTGGAGCAGATCTGTTCGGTGCCCTGTTTGGCCCGGGGATTTGAGCGGATTACCGCAGCCCCATGTTACAGGCTTCGGGTAACTGGGGGCCTCAGGTGCGAAAAGGCCTTTGATAAACGTGAGCTCTTTAGAGGCTCAAACAAATTGAGGACAAACCAGCTGGGCTGCCCAGGAGGGGGCCGGGCTGTTGACCCTTTCTTTCCAGTCTTAGGAAAACAAATACTTGATATTCCAAAGGCTGAGTAAACTCATTAAAAGGATCCTGGACTTCCTGCCTTTCGCATGCAGCACTTGGAAGCTTCTCAGCAGCCTCCTTGGGGAGCAGGAGGGGTGGGGAGGCATCCAGTCCCCCTGTAGCACAGCTCCGCATCCTGACAGGCCGCTCCTCTCTCCCGCCTACTCTGCCTTGTCCTGGGGCCCGGGTCATCCTGACACTGCTATGAAAAGGGCCAGGCCTTAGTCCCACTGCTTGCATCACCTGTTAGGCCACGTGGGACAAGGCGACACCACACCACATGGTTCCATGGGCAGCACCACTCCTGAGAGATGCCGATGTCACTTCATTATCTGTTACTTCAGAGCATCTTAGATCTTTTTGTCCCAAACATTAGTTCCTTCATCTTTGGTACCACAGACCAAGTGGCTTAAAAAATAGAAAATTACTAGGCTGGCCGCAGTGGCTCATGCTGGCTCATGCCTGTCATCCTAGCACTCTGGGAGGCTGAGACAGGTAGATTGCCTGAGCTTAGGAGTTTGAAACCAGCCTGAGCAAGAGCAAGACCTGTCTTTAAAAGTAGCTGGGCATTGCAGTAGGTGCCTGTAGTCCCAGCTACTAGGGAGGCTGAGGCAAAAGGATCACTTGAGCCCAGGAGTTTGAGGTTGCTGTGAGCTGTGATGCCAGAGCACTCTACCCAGGGTGACAAAGTGAGACTCTGCCTCAGATAAATAAAATAGGAAGTTACTTTTCACAGTCTGGGAGGCCAGAGGTTGAGATCAGGTGTGGGCAGGGTTGGTTCCTCCTGCGGCCTGTCTCCTTGGCTTACAGATGCTGTCCATCCCCTCTGTCCTCACATGGTCATCCTCTGCGCGTCTGTGCCCTAATCACCTCTTATAAGCACGTCACTCACATTAGATGAGGCCACACTAATGGGCTCATGTTACCCTAACCCAGGGATTTTCAACTGATGTGCAGGAGCACACTGTGTGCCATGAGAGGATCCTTAGGTGTGCCAGGAAAAATTTTAAAGGTCATTAAGTAAATTATTATTATTATTGTTTGAGACACAGTCTCAAGCTGTCACCCTGGGTAGAGTGCCATGGTGTCATAGCTCACAGCAACCTCCAACTTTTTTGGGCTTAAGCGATTCTCTTGCCTCAGCCTCCCAAGTAGCTGGGACTACAGGTGCCCACCACAATGCCCAGCTATTTTTTGGTTATAGTAGTCATTGTTGCTTGGTGGGCCCCAGCTAAATTTAACCCCCCCAGCTCTGGTGTATGTAGCTGGCGCCCTAGCCGCTTGAGCTACAGGCGCCGAGCCAATTAAATTATTTTTTAAAGAAGTTCAAAGCACAGTAAGTATTCTTTTTAAAAACTGTCTTCTTTTTTTTTGATCAACATAATTTAAATGTGCTATGGAAGTTTAACTATAGCTTCATTCAAGTGTGGACGAGATAAAAAAAAGCTTGAAAAACTTTAAAGGCATTATCTCCAATCCCAGGTCCTGGGGTTAGGGTTCCAGGATAAGAATCTGGGGGACACAGCTCAACTCAAGGCTGCCCAGGCAAGTAACAGAGCAAGGACCCACTATAGGCTCTGCCTCTACGACACTCCGACAATCCTGAACAACCTCTCTGATCTCATGGCCCTCTGTCCAAGCCTCCAAACCAGTCTGCCCTTTGCCCCAAATGTGAATTTCCACTTCCCTTATTGCGCTAACTTTCTGCCTCAGATTCTTCGGTGCTGTCCTCTGCCCATAATTCAAGATCTGCTAAGAAAGCTCAGCTCAGCTCTCCACAATGAAGCCCACTGTGATTGTTCGTTAATTCCACCATGTTTTCTTCATGCCTGTAGTGTGCCAGACACCGGCAGTGCTCAGAGCTGGGCCACAGCCCCGAGCCTCACATAGATCCCTCAGGAGCTCCCCAGCTGCGGCTGGAGGCGGCAGCGCAGCTCCCCAACCCCAGACCAGAGCAAAGTGAGCAAGTGTATGCACATCTGCACGTGTGCATCCCCCCACTGCATGCACATCTGCATGAGCACATTCCTCATGTGCGTATCTGCGTGGGGTCCTATTTTCTGGCCTATCTGGCCCTTAAAGTGCCCTCTGTATCCCAGGCTGTCCTGGAAGGGGAGGCAGATGGCCCCGCCGGGCCAGGCACTGGGAGTCTGGAGCGAGCCCACAAGAGATTGAGCAGGAGACCAAAGAGCTAGAAGAGCGGGTAGGGCTCACTTCCAGCACAGGGCGCCCTGGAGCTGACGCGGGAGCCGCGTGCGGGGTGCTGGCAGAGCGAAGGTCTACATGCAGGCGGCCCCGCCTCCCCGTACGCGCGGTCACGGGCAACTCGCGCCGACACTGCCCCCTGGTGGCGCCAGGGGACCCTGCAGGCGCGGAGACGCGGGATGCTGGCGCGGGGCTTGACGGGAGAATCTGGTCCCTGCGGGGCGCCCTAGGCGGCGCGGCTGGCGCGGGAACTAAGCCTGCCTCGCTGTGCTTTTGCGGATTTCAGGTACCGGAGGCAGGCGGCAGAGTCCCGAGCAGGCGAGCGTCCTGCCTGTGCGTAACACCAGGACTGTGTGAGGCTCGGAAGCTGGGTGTGTTCACAGGCGCCGGGCGGACACGTGGGCCGGGGCCTGGATCAGTCTGCCGCTCTGCTCCCTGGAGGCAAACTGTGCTCGCCTCCCGCCGCCCCGGTTTCTGTGTTTAAAATGGACTGATAGCTGTGAGGGGACCCTGAGGAACCCGAGGGCGGGGCACCTCACATGCTTAGGTCGGGGTCAGGCTAGAGCATTTTAGCATTGTAGCAAATATTAATCTTCCCGCCATCTCTTCTCCGTGATCACTCTTATGCCCTGTTATACAGAGGAGCAAACTGAGGCTTAGTGAGATTAAATAAGTTGTCTAAACTCCCGGTGTTGGATAAAAGGCAGAGGCAGGCCCAGATAGTCTGACACTAAATGCTTTTTCTTCAAAGAGTAGTTTCTCTCTGACTTCCTTCCTCCGACTTACATCCAGATAGTTTTCTTCTTTAGACTGACTTTTCTTCCATCGTCCCTGTGCTGCTTAGCCTGGAGTTTGACAGGAGAATGCAAATTCCATGAGAGTGAGGGGCTTTGTCCTATAGTTTTGTTGGAAAATGTTTAATAACAGGTTCTCTGGGACAGAAAATGTGAATATGAAATATGCATTATTGCGTACATACATATACACACATAGAATACATTTTATATAATGATTGTGTAGTACACAATTCATGAAGACTAATGAAATATACACTTCTATTTAATACATCCCACTAGAGACTGTTCAGTTTTATGGAATGCTCTGGTCATTTTCACCAAACTCTTGATTCCTCAGCCAACCTCAGGTTGACATCATGAAGGAGTGTTGTTCCAACATGAACTTAGTTGGTATTTGGGTTAGATGGGAGGACTTTTCACAGCCTGCGGGGGGGGGGGGCTTTATTTTCTTGGCATTAGTTCATTGTCTGCTCCTACCCTCAGAACGTAAGCACCAGCAGGCCTCAGTGGTTACCCAGTGTGGAAGGGTACAGTGTAGGGTCCCCGGGTGTTCAGATGCCTGGCTCCCTGCTGGCTCTGGCCACATAAGAACTTTGAGCACTTGGGCAACTTATTACCTTTCTATGCCCCAGTTTTCTTATCTGTGAGTGAGACCCATCTGGCAGGGTTGACTGAGAATTAAGTGGGTTAATCCCATAAAAGTGCTAATCATGGATACTGGCACATAGTAAGTGCCTAGTAAATATTAGCTGCTGGACTTTTACTGTAAAGGATCTCAGTGCATTTTTAAAACTTGAATTGAAACTCACAGAACACAAAATGAATCATCTTAAAGTGAACAATTCAGTGGCACTTATTATACTCACACTCTTGTGCAACTACCACATCTGTCTAGTCCAAAAACAGTATCGTCACCCCCAAAGGAAACCTAGAACCCATTAGAATCACTGTGACTTCCCCCCCCTCCACCCCTGACAAGTCTAACCCACTTTTTGTCACTATGGACTTATTTAATTTGTGTTACTTCATATAAAGGAAATCATACATTACGGGGGCTTTTCTATCTGGTTCTTTTCAAGACCATGTTTTCCAGTTTCATTCATCTTACAGCAGCTGGAGAACTTTGTTCAATTTTATAGCCATTCATCCTTTATATGGGTACATGACATTTTGTCTGTTATTCATCCACTGCTTCTGTTTTGAACAAGTTTTGATGCATCATACGTAGATGTACATACTTTTAAAGTACATTTGATGATTTAAAACATTCATATAATTTATAAAGATCAAATCAGTGTACTCGGGATATTCACCACCTTAAATATTTGTCTTTTCTTTGTACTAGAAACATTCAAATGATTCTCTCCTAGCTATTTTGAAGTGTACAGTAGATTTTGTAATTATAGTCACCTTTCTGGCCTATCAAACACTAGGTCTCATTTCTTCTGTCGAACAGTACATTCACGCCCATTTATCCATCATTCAAGTATTGTGCATAGTGGTGTATTTTTTTGCAGTTTTGGCGGGGGCCAGGCTTGAACCCACCACCCCTGGTGTATGGGGCCGGCGCCCTACTCCTTGAGCCACAGGCGCTGCCATATTGTGTGTAGTGTTGCTGTGAATATGTTGTATTTGTTTCAGAACAAGTTCTCAGTTCTTTTCTGGATATGCCTAGGCATGGAATTGCCGATCAGGTGGTAGTTCTATGTTTTTAACTTTTTGAGGACCCACTAGACTGTTTTTTATGCTGGCTGCACCATGGTGCATTCCCAGTAACGCTGGGGTTCTCCTGTCTCCAGCTCCTCCCAAACACTTGTTCCTATCTGTCATTTTGATTATAGCCATCCCAGAGGGTATGAAGTGGTATCTCAGCCTGGCTTTGATATGCATTTCCATAATGACTTAATGATGTTGAGCATCTTTTCATGTGTTTATCAGCCATTTGCATATCTTCTTTGGAGAAATGTATATTCAAGTCATTTGCCCATTTTAAAATCAGGTTGTTGTCTTTTGTGCAGTTTATTCTTGTGGAGTGAATGGACTGCCTCTGCCCTGCTGGTCTGCGTATGAACTCCAGTCCTTAATCCTCCTCCTTTGGTCATGATCAGGCCCTCCTGAGTACCTCCCAGCCTGCAGCACCCACAATGTGACTGGCCCCCATGGTATTCCTGGGGCAGAGAGTAGGTGGCAGTGTTATTAACTTTGTCTGTGTCTTACTCTCCCAAATCTGTGAAACTGCCTAATAACACCCTTCTTGCCGGGTTGTCATTATAATGGACCATGGTAAGCCCATTCCCAGGCTGCCTTAGAATCCTTCCCATCTCAGGGACACCTATTAAATCATTAATATTTCTAAGTGCTTTGAGATGCTAAGATGAAAGGAATGGTACCAGGCCAGTATGTTATTATCTGGACTATTACTTCCCAAGGGAGGATGCTTTCTCATTTTTTTTCCACTCTGGTGGGGCAGGAATAGGGAGATGCCTATTTGAAGGCTGACTTGTCTGTTTGCTCCCCATCTGGAAAGATTTTTCTTGCCTGATCCAAATCATCAAAGCTCTCTAGCAGGATCAAGTGGTCTGAGAAACTTGCTCAAGTCCCTCACCAGTTTACAGGAAAACAGGCCTGGGCGCCCTGCCAGGGGCTCAGGCTCCTGTCTGCCCTCAGAGCCCCACACCAACCCATCCCCCAGGAGATCTCATTCTGCTTCTCATCGAGGCTTTTTTTGTTTTGATTCTAATCTCTTCAGACTTTCAAAAGTATACAGAGGGTGCCAAAAAGGAAAAAAAAAACCTCTTATTACAATTGTAATACTTAACACATACTGATAACAAAAGATGAACACAAGTCACCACAAGCACCACTTATAATTGCAGAAGTTAAATATGACTTGAGGAATACAAATGTAATATAGGTTTTTTTTCCTCTTTCTCAAAGTGGTAGTTCTATGGGCACCTGTACATGCTAGGCAGTTTTCCAATTAGGTAGGTGTAGTTACAGATATAGTAACCATCTCCTCTCCATTATCTATTTGGGATGGAAATTAACCAAGGTCTATTTCAGCAAAAATGTATGGGATAGCCACTATGAGCCAGGTCCTAGAGGCGGCAGCAGTGATAGGACAGATGTGTGTCATGGCCTGGAATGCTGAGTCTGCAGGGAGGAGACACATGGTGAAAATTAAACACATGCAGATATTTAAAAAATGGCTGAGCTGAGAGTTATGGAGGGGCATGTCACAGATGTCACAGTTCGTGTTCGAGAGAGGAAGTTGGGTGCACCATTGGTAAGAGAAGCCGGGAATGCTTCTGGAGGGGAAAATGTGTAAGCTGGCACCTTAAAGGCCACAGGAGGCCTGTGAGAGGTGGGTAAAAGCTTTCCTGGGAAGATAAGACTGCACGTGCACAGCTCCTGAAGCAGGGTTGAGCTTGGAGACTGAAACAGCAGGCAGAGGGCTGATAATGTCATAGCATAGTGAGTTACAGGGGTAGGTAGCCTCAAATACAGCAGGGCTGCATGAAGAGTTTGGATTCTTCTGGAAGCGCCATGTGAGATGTATCAGTCAGCTCTTGCTGTGTAACAACCAGTCACCAAATCTCAGGATATGTACCACATACATTGTTTTCCTTGCTTCCGAGTCTGCAGATTATTGGGAATTTGGTTGATCTCTGCTGGGTGTGGCTGGACTTGGCACCAGACTGCAGCTTTTGGGTCCAGGTCTTCCCTGCTTCATTCTGGGACCAGCCAGGGTGCTTTTTTCTCATGGTGGAAGGGAGCTTGCAGATCCTTTGTCCACAGGAGAAAGCAGGTCACATGACCAAGACCAAAGGAATAGAACAAGAAGCATAAAACACACTCCACCCCAAGGGGTGGTGAGGAGTGACTTTTGGGACAATAAGCCAGAGGAAAGGGTGCCCTTAGGGATTTGTGCCTGGCACAAAGCGTGTATTTACCTCAAATGTTACGCTACCTGTAAATATTTACTAACCTTCCTTCTAATCTTACAAAGAGGGCTTTGTGTTTTCACAAAAATCCTAAATATACTACTTTATATCCTCTAAATATGTTAGAAACTTGTGTCAAATAGGTTTAAAATTAATTTGAATCAAGGCTAAACCAAAGATTTTTTTGTCACCTTTGATAACCTATGTTTTAGTTACCAGTTAAGATCAAACTTGGCATTTGCTCACCACCTGACTGTTCTGAGGATTGCCACCAGAGGGCAGCATCGCCAGTCTTTTGACCACGCGCCTGTGATAAGGTACATTGGATCCAGGGACACTAATGGAAAAGGCCCTCGTTCAGATCCGAGGTGGACTGAAATATGCTCCTATTACGCAGCTCCTTAAAGCCTGTGGCATTAAGCTCAAACCTATTATTACCCATATTATTATAGCACTTATTTTGTTGCTTGTGAGCCATGTGTTATGACGGTAATAAATTCAAATCCAAAATGTTGGGCAAGTAATCTCAGGGCCACCTCTGGTTGGTTGTGTGGTCTATAGCTTGTGAATTTCATTAGGACGAATATAAAAAGCATGTGAAACTCGCTCCTTTGCTGTAATATTTGGTGTTGCTGACACCACTCTGGGTGGGCAGTATGATCTGTTATTTCTCATGTCTGGCTCTGAGCCTTTTATGGAGGCGGAGACAAGCGGCGGGAACGTGTCTCCTGTGTCGACTTGGGTGCCTCCTCACCAGAGCTCCTGGGCTTACACCTTGAGAGCTGCCATGGTGGTCCATGTTTTGGGTCAGCCCTGAGAACCCACCGAGGTCCCCAGTGTGCCTCCCTGACCCACCGCTGGAAGCTCCTTGCCCAGATTTTCCTGCTGCCAGGATTCCGGACATGCTTTAGGTTCCGTACCTCAGAGTAAAAGCCACCTTTCTGATGCTTCTGCTATTTCTTCTGGCTGCAGTATTGCAGAGTGGATAGGATTTGGTTTTGCACCGGAGTCCAACACACAGATAAGTTCCTGAGTGAGAGGCAGCTCTGAGGCTCACAGGGGTGGCTTCCTGGTCCTAGATTGTGATAACATCTCCAGCTTCCCCACTACTGAACATAGCAGAGGTATGGACTCTCCCAGTGGCTGGTTCTGTGGCATCGTCCTGGGAGCTTCTCAGCACTCAATTCTCTGTATTAAATTCTCTTGCTACCTGAAACTTGGTAGTAGAAGGTACTGAGCACAGATCAGGGGGTGGCAAACTTTTTCTGTCCAGAGCCAGACAATAAAAAAATTAGGCCACCTGGGATTTAACATCTCTGTCCCGACCCTTCCATTATACGGCAAAAGGCTGTAATCAGATGGTCCAGAAGGTTTTCCTCCTAGACAATACTGAACCACAGTACTTTTCTACACATGGCAATTAGACATTTAGTATTTGGTAAATTGATCCTTGTGTTGCACTTAGATTTCTGTCATCAAGCTGCTGAACACAGAGCTGGCCTCATCACACTCAGGAAGTAACAAATGAACAAACGAATGCATGAAGGAATGAATGAGTGAATGGCCACCATCCTCAGCTCCCTGCCCAGGCAGTACAGGTTGACTTCTGGGTGACTAGTTAGTTGTTACCAACACTATCAAAGCCATCTCAGGAGGTTAAGGAGATGTTTATATGTACAACGTCGCCTAGGAATTCAGAGGAAGACTACAATGAGGCCATTGGCAATAGTTCGGATTTCATTAAGCCTAAAGCACATGGCTGGTTGGTGCCTGAAGTCTTTCGTCCTGAACTGTCCGCATTTGCAGATTTTTGGTGCCCTACCAAGTAAGGAAATGCACAACTTAAAAAAAAATTCAAAGTATATCCGCTATCATTTATTGCTTATGTGGCAACTTAACCCTTGAGATTCTGTGCCTAATCAGACTTACCGGTTTTTTAAAAACAGACTTTATTGGTGTGTAACTCACATGCAGTCTCACCCATGTTAGGTATAATTTCATGTGTTTTGATTAAGATACACACTGTAGTTTCCACCGTAGCAATGAAGATGAGGAAGAGCATTCCCTTTACCCCAAAGTTTTATGCCTAGTCATCATCCCAAATTTAGACAACTCCCACTCAGTTTTCTGTCCTTAGAGATTAGATTTGCCTTTCTAGACTCTCATATACATGGAATCATAAAGTACATACCCTTCTTTTGGCCTGCCACCTTTTGCTCAGAATGGTGTTTTGAGCTTATGTGATGCAGGCACGCAACCTCTTTGTTAGGCAGACCTGAAGCAGATAACTTGGAAGATAAGCAGATAACTTAAAAGGTCACTGGAAAGTATCACCTACTGGGTTTTATGTTGATTTCTTTGCAGACCTACTTCAGATAGCATTCCATGGCCAAGCTCATGAACTCAGGAGCTATTGGAATGTGCAATCTGCATTGATGGCTCCAAAGCTCTGTATCACAGGGCTCTATTATTTCAGAGAGTGTATTCAAGGAGCAGTGAATCCCGCAGTTATTCTAATTCTTTCACATTTTATGGGAGGGTTGAACCAACCATAAAACAGACCGACAGATATAGGGAAAACAAAATCCTATATTTTACTGGCTGACGACATTATTTCATTTCGTGTCAGCGTTGAGGGCTGATGAATCGTCCTGGCGTTTCTGAACTTCCACATTCTTTTCAGATGCAGAGATGAAACATTGCAGGAGGAATGATAGGAGCACACAGCCCGGCCCATTTAATCTCCCTAAATTACTCCCCGTTCATTTTTCTCTAAGATGGCTTCTTTAACGAGGGCCGTATTTTCAAGTCTCCAGCTGGGCAATGACACCCAGAGGCCAAATCGCTTGGAGGAAGTGATAAGAGGGGGAGATGAGTTGATCTGAAACCTCAGATTCTCCTGGGATGAGCTTAGGCTCCGGGTCACGGGCCACTGACCCGTGTGTTAACTTACACAACAAATTTTATCCAGCGCCACTTACACCTGTGGCTCTGGACCATATGCTTGGCCTCCAGAGACGTATTGCTCCTGGAGGACTACAGTGTGGGGAAATCTTTGCTTTTGCAGTAGGAGTGTATTTTGCTCGGCTTCTGGGATTTGCACGTAGTTAATATAATAGAAGGTACAAGCCGTTCCTCAAATCAATCGGTGCATTTAGTGGAATCCAAAAGGAAGTCCCAGTTTGAGTAAATGGATAAACTTAAAGCTCGTAGGGAAGAAGGATGTGCACGGATAACTAAGAAAGAATGAACAGGGTAGGAGAAGGGGTCGGACCAGAGAGAACCATTGGAGGGAGGAGCGGAGAGGTCCAAGAAGCAAAAATGTCTCCAGCGTGGCCCAGTGTCCCTGGAAGACGGGTGGGAGAACCGTGACACAAGCCTGACTTGGTAGAAGCTCCGTTCCCCCCCATGCCGAGAGTCTGACTGGGTTGGTCTCTGTGCATTTCTGCATTTTCTCTTTAATTCATCAGCAAACTGAAGCTCATCCTTCTGGGCAGCTGTCCCTGAGTCCACAATATCCCCAGGAAGAGTCAGGAATTCATTCTGAGGGAACAGTGGTGCCTGTCCATCTGGGCGCTCTCCTCTATAACTATGTGCTCACGTGTGACAGGCATTGTGTCAGCTGCTCCAGACTCAGTCTCCACAAGCCTCCCCCCACACCACACTGTTCCCCAGGGGGCTGAGCTGCACGGACCTGCCGCACCTCCGCTCAGCTCTGCTCCCCTGCCCCTCTCAGAAAGGCTTCTGGGCTACTTGAAACATGTCCTGCTCCTGGAAAATTTTCCAGCCTCTTTACCCTCATTCACGACAGTGGGAATGTGATCCACGCATCAACATGGCCAAGTATAAAAGGTCCGAAAGTCACTGTGCTGACCAGGGTGCATGTATGCGGCCTCACACCAGCTGCTTGGAGTTCTCAACTGGCACATCTTTGCAGTTTGATTTTGCACTGTCTAAATTTGTCCCTGAAGTTCCACTCCTAGGAATTTAGATTACAAATAGTTTTAGACATAGTCACATAGATTTGTGAAAGGAGATTGTCTGAAGTCTTGTTCAAGGTGGCAAATAATTGGAGACCACCCAGATAGCCATCGATACGGATTGGGTTAACCCTATGACAGTCACTGCATGCAAACAGAACACCAGGTTGTAGTTATGAACAACCGGATTGCTGGATCCACGCACATGTAGACACGATCTCCAGGAAATACTGTAAATCAATAGAGCAGATGCCACATAACATGTAATGCACTGATTATTGGTAAGAGGGCGCTATGTGCAGATAGAGGCATTAACGTGTATGGAATATTTCTATAAGCCAGTGGAAGGATATGGAAACCCAATTTACCTCCAACAGGAGAAAGGGAGATGGAAATTGTACAGAAAGTAACTTTTTTTTCATTGTCTATTTCTTGTACAAATTGATTGCTTTTATACCATGGGCTGGTATGGTTTTTTAGAAGAAAGCTTCTTTTAACCCTGTCTCCAGATGGCCATTCTCCAAGCCAAAGTGGGTTGATCAACTTGATTTGAAATTATATTTAATAAGGCTGGTTAAATTCCATTTTACAAAATTTTGTTCTGTGCAAATTAATTTCAAAGATTTCCATTTCTAAGGCGTCAATATCCTCTGTGATTTAGTGAGATTGATTATCATAACACTAAAAAAGTATTTATCTATTTATAACAGGCAAATAACAATCATGTCCGTTCGTCATGTGCAAGACTGATAACTATAATTTAACCAAAGAGCTGACGGCTATTTTGCCCATCTCTTCGTCTAATTACGCATATGTGAATGAGCTCTTGCTAAAAACTCACAGGGTATATTTTTTTTCTAGAAAAAGGTTACATCGAAAGGAAGGTCCCCGGGCCCTGGAGCCTGGTGTCCCCCATCAGTGTCCTGGTGGGCAGCCTAACCCCTATATTATAGACAACGGCTTGGTAATAATTGCACATGTAGAGTCCTATTGGGGTTCCCAATACAGGACTAGGAATGGTGTGGACAAATCTGTGCAAGCTTCTGAATATGACGACCCAGCAGACATTGGTCATTTCTGGCTGGTCGCTTCACTTTCCATTTTGGAACAGCCCTCTGGTTCCTTTTTGGGAGCTTACTCCCCTCCGTCCCTACCACTGTGCAGAGTGGTGTGGCCAGAGGTCACTTTCGCCAGCTGCTGCCCACTCTGTTCATCAGATGAGCCAGATCCCCCCTCTGCCTAGGAGACCCAGGAAGGGTCAGAGGATGCCTCTCACTTTAAACCTTGGGAGAACAACACGAGTCCTGTAGATGTGTGCAGCCCGCTGACATCTGGGAGGACAGTGGGGGATGGCCCCTAAGCAGGCTGCTGCAGGGGCAAGGGGGCTGCTGCTCTTGATATCTGACACCGTGAAGCCTCTTCAACCTCTTCAACCTTTTGGCTGTTCTGGGAACCTCCAAATACTTCCTGAATGTTTCAGCTGCTCTCTTAGTGTCAGTGTCTGTGGCTTGAATCTTCCTGAAATGTGGGGGAAATTCTTATTGGCTAAAGACTGGATTAAAGTGAAAATGTAACTGGTGAAGAAAAACCACAGCAGACTAAGAAGATGGGGGCACATCAGCGCAGCCTGGGCGTGACACTCCCGTTCCTTCAGGTGCAATTCTGATCGGCCCTGCTCCTTGCCTAGGACAGGCACTTGGCTGTTAGGACACATTTCCTGGGGACGGTGCTGTGATCCTTCACGGTGGCCTCAGAGGGAGAGTCCTTGGGTTCAGATCCTGCCTCTGCCTCTTGCCACAACAGCGGCATGATTTTAGGCAAATTACTTCACTTCTTGTCCCTTACTTTTCTCATCTTTAAAATGGGAGTAATGTTCCTTTTCGAAAGATGTCTGAAGAACACTTAGAGAACTAAAAATTGACTTGCCATTCGATCCTACAATTCCTTTATTAGGTATATACCCAGAAGATCAAAAATCACATTACAATAAAGATATTTGTATCAGAATGTTTATTGCAGCCCAATTCATAATTGCCAGGTCATGGAAGAAGCCCACATGCCCATGGATCCACGAATGGATCAATAAACTGTGGTGTATGTACACCATGGAATACTATGCAGCCCTAAAGAAAGATGGGGACTTTACCTCCTTCATGTTTACATGGATGGAACTGGAAAATGTTCTTCTTAGCAAAATATCACAAGAATGGAAGAAAAAG
>CAUYQV010184880.1:0-20812 GCA_963574575.1 Galagoides demidoff
GCCAAACAACAATGATGGCTGCAACCAAAAAAAAATGGCCAGGCGTTGTGGCGGGCGCCTGTGGTCCCAGCTACTTGGGAGGCGGAGGCAGGAGACTCGATTGAGCCCAGGAGTTGGAGGTTGCTATGAGCTGTGATGCCATGGCACTCTACCCAGGGGCATAGCTTGAGGGTCCGTCTCAAAAAAAAAAAAAAAGAAATAGAATTTGGAGAGCCTCCTCCATGGTCAACCATCAGACACAAACAGGTTGGGATTAGGGAAGCATCTAGGAAGGGAAGCATCTCCAGGAGGCTCAAGTAAACAGAGGTTTCACTTCTGGCAAAGGTCGGAGGAATTTCTTCAGGGGCCTCCCCAAGAAGGAGGCTGAGTGAGGTCTCTAACCCCTCCTGGCAGGTCCACACCAGCACTGAAGGAACCTCTCTAAAAACAGCTATCTCTAAAAACAGTCAGGTGTTGTAATGGGCACCTAACCCAGCTACTCAAGAGGCTGAGGCAAGAGGATTGCTTAAGCCCAAGAGACTGGGGATGCTGTGAGCTATGATGCCCTGCACTCTATCCAGGGCAACAAAGTGAGACTCTGTCTCAAAAACAAAACAAACAAACAACCCAGAACTATATATCTATGAACAAATGATTTTCAATAGTGAAAGTCAGTAGAGAAAAATGGTTCTGAGAACAACTGGATATCCACCTGCAAAAGAATGAAGTTGGATCCCTATCTCACACCATACATAAAAATTAACTCAAAATGAATCAACAAGCTAAATATAAAAGCTAACACCACAAAACTCTTAGAAGAAAATACAGAAGTAAATCTTCATAATCTTAGATTTGGCAATGAATTCTTAGATATGACACCAAAAGCAGGAGCAACAGAAGAAAAAAAATAGATACATAGATAAATTGAACTTTATAAAAATTAAAAACTTTTGTACATCAGTGCATATGATCAAGAATGTGAAAAGACATCCTACAAGATGGGAGAAAATTATTTGCAAATTATATATCCAATAAGACTTCAATATCCAGACTATAACTTACAACTCAACTAAAAAGACAAACAGCTCAATTTAAAAAGGGGCAAAGGACTTGAATAGACATTTCTCCAAAGAAGATGTACAAATGCCCAATAAGTATATGAAAAAATGCTCAATATCACTTATTATTAGGCAGACGTAAATCAAAATCAAAATGAGATGTTACCTCCCACCCACCAGACTGGCTATAATTAAAAAAAAAAAAAAACAGAGAATAACAAGTGGTTCATGAGGATGTGAAGCAATTACGGCTTAGTGCCTGTAGCTCAGTGGCTAGGGTGCCAGCCACATACACTGGAGCTGGCAGGTTGGAATCCAGCCTGGGCCTGCCAAATAACAATGACAACTGCAACGAAAAAATAGCCAGGCATTGTGGCAGGCATCTGTAGTCCCAGCTACTTGGGAGGCTGAGGCAAGAGAATCGCTTAAGTCCAAGACCTTGAGGTTGCTGTGAGCTGTAATGCCATGGCACTCTACCCAGGACAACATAGTGAGACTGTCAAAAAAAAAAAAAAAAAAAGAAGAACCTTTGGTGTACATTGCTGGTGGGAAAGTAAAATGGTGCTTTTGCAGTGGAAAAGTGTGGTGGGGGCTCAAACAGTTAAACACAGAATTACTACCTGACCTAGCAGTTCTACTTCTACATATGTACCCAAAAGAATTGAAAATAAGTGTTCAAATAACTAACTTATACACACATGCTTATCGTTCATAGCAGTGTTATTCACAGTAGCCAAAAGGTGAACACCCTTATATCCATAGACAGATGACAGACATAAAAAAGAATTTAGTAATGATACATGACACAACATGGATGGACCTCCAAAACATTATGCTAAGTGAAAGACGATAGCCACAATAGGTCACATATTGTGGGATTCCATTTTTATAACCTATTCAGAATAGATAAATCCATAGAGACAGAAAGTAGGTTGGTGCATTCCAGAGGCTGGAGGGTGAGATGAAAAGGGGCTGAGATGGGGAGAAAGTGCTTAATGGATATAGGGTTTTAATTGAGAGTGACAGAAATGTTTTGGAACCAGAGAGAGGTGGTGGTTATATAATACTGTGACTATACTAAATGCCGCTGAATGGTTCACTTTAGAATGGTTAATTTTATATTGTGTGAATTTTATCTCAATAAATTACTTTAAAGATAAAAAATAAAATCTGTTACAAACCACAAGGTATCTTTCCCTGGGCTGGATGCTCCTTACCCCTTCTCAGACCCCTAAACCAATAAGTTTTCTACAGCTGTTCCATGGAGAGCCCATGCCAACCTTTTCCCCAAGCTGAGTAGCAAAAGAAGATGTTCAACCTAGACCTTGTGGGTTTTGCTCATGCTGCATTGGCCCTGCCTCAGGGATGACAGACAAAGTCATGCCCCGGTAGGAAAGGTCTTGGTCTGAACTGGCACCACTTCTCCTTTGAAATGACACCACTTCCTGTTTGAAACATTAACCCCTTCAATCCCATTTCCTTCAAAAAGGCAACTACCAACCTAATTAGAAAATTCCTTCCCCAGACACTTCACTTGGGGCTGCCCCCACAAACACTGCTTCTCTTTGGGGCCAATTTACAAAGCCTTTCTCACCAGCTGCCTGGTTTGAGTCTGAATGAAGGCTTGACGCAGTTATGGCTGAGGCTCAAAGAGGTTTGCCACTCCCCCAGGGCTACAGAGAAGCAGGTGGCTGAGCTGGGACTTGACTCTAATGATCCTGGCTAATGTGATACCCATTCTACTTCCTGCCTCCTAGTATATGATCTCATAGCTACTACAGAGATGGCCTTGATGCCAAGAAAAAAATAGTCTGGGCACCACTCTTCCCACTGTACCTGCCCTACCCTTTCCTTTCTCTGCCCCAGGGTTGCAGGCCCTGCCCACCCCACACTGTACCCCCAGTTCTAAGACTTCAAGTGAGAAGCCAGTAGCCCCTAGAGACTGCCATAATCCCCTACTTCTCCCAAGGAGGCAGGACAGGCAGAGCTCAGACTCACCTCTGTAGTTGCTCAGATGGGGCTGGAATCCTAGATCCACCCCTTACTAGCCAAGCGGCCTTGAGAAAGTTACCTAACCCCAAAGGCCTCAATGTCCTCATTTGTAAAACAGGATTGTGAATAGGGAACCGGATCATGAATAGGGTTGCTATTGTTAGAATTTAATAATTCAATAAGCTCACCATAGTGGTCCATCAGTGATAATTGTTATTCACTTTTCCTTCTTGGCTTCCTTTGTCATTTATTCCACCTATTAAATAAATGACATTTACTAAGAAAATCTCATCCATTTTGCCTTTTTGAACTGAGGACCAATGTAAAGACTACTTTGCTTAAAGCCAGGGTTAAACAGCAAAATGCTCAAAAAGAGTTAAGCTGATTCTCAGGACAAACTCTGCGAAGTTTCTACTCCAAGACCAGTGTCAAATAGCTGGTGTTTAGGCTAGACCCAAATAAGACCTTGTCCTTGTCAGTAAGAAGCTTAAAGCCCAAGGACATCCAAGGGACAAGGATAGCTGTTGCTAGAGCTATGCCACAGGGGTACCCAGGGACTGGGGTCTGGAGGAGAAATGGAGGGGTGCCTGCCTGATCCTGGCCAGGAAAGTCCTTCTAAGAAGTTGACCTGGCAGAGAACAGGCAGGTGGAGGGGTTGGAGAGAGTTCTCAGCAGAAAGCATGCATGCAGCAGGGCAGAGGTGAGGGATGATAACAATAATAATAGAAAACCAACATAGCATCACAATGTGTCAAGCCCTGTTTGGAACAATTCACAACTTATGTAGTCTTCACCCCAACCCCATGAGAAAGGTATTCCTAGCATCCTCATTTTACAAATGAGGAAACTAAGGACACAGAGGTTAAGAAATATTCTAGCAGGTACAGGGCAGAGCTGGGATTCTGTCTCCAAAGTCTGCATTCTTCATTGCCATGTTCCAGTGCATTTAGAGAACCTCAGACAGCTTCAGAAGATGTGAGTGGGGCAAGGTGGTGGAAGTGAGGCTCAAGAGCTAACAGGATCTTGGAAGCCACCAGCAGATGGATGCAGGGTGCATGGTTACATGCACAACCCTAGGGGGCGCCATCACATTGCCTGGTCATCATAGATTTGAATATTTATTACAACAGCTTTCCAGCAGATGGCAGTCACGTGCCTCGAGGAAGGGGTGCCTTTTCCTTTTCTGCACAAAGATACATATGCAGTTTGGCTTATATCCAGAAGGGGATGGGAAGCCACTGAAGGGTCTCAAACAGGGAAGGGAGATGTTTAGATTTCCATTTTAGACAGCTTGCTCTGGGTGGAGGGAGATTGGAGATAGCTGAGGTCCTCTAAGTGATGGGTGAGATCTAAGCTAAGAAATCAGTAGGCAACAAAGAGGAGATGGTTCAAGGGTTGGATAGACAGAAGGATCTATAGGACATGCAGATCCCCTGGAACTGGGGTAGCCAAGAAGAGGAGAGGTAGGACTTTGAGGCTTCCAGATTCAACAGCAGATAGACCAGAAAGAGCGAACAGAGAATTAGAAGTGGTTCTGGGGAGTAGCTTTTGTTATGGTTTAGTTTGTTTGTTTGCTTGAGACAGGATCTCTGCTCTGTTGCTCTGTCACCCTGACTAGAGCACAGTGGTGAGATCATAGCTCACTACAACCTCAAACTCATGGGCTCAAGAGATCCTCCTGCCTTAGCCTTCCAAGCTAATTTTTTAAAAATGTTTTATTTGTAGAGATAGGGTCTTGCTGCATTGTCCAAGCTGGTCTCAAATTCCTGGCCTTACATGATCCTCTGGCCTCAGTCTCCCAAAGTGCTAGGATTAAAGGTGTGAGCCACTGTGCCTGGCCAGAAGTTGCTCTTGGACATATGGGGAAGGTAGAGGACACCTAAAAGGGATATTGGGAGGGTGGTTGAACACAAAGGTATAAATCTCAGCACATGAGTGATCGATCTCAGGTGTTAGCACCCTGGGAATCCCCATGGTTCAAATTATCTTGCAAAGCTGTCAGGAGAAAGTTGAGGGGCAAGTCAGGGTAAAGCTGTGGTGGGACCAGGAGTCACTGCTCTCTCCTATACCATGATCTTTAAATATATTCTCTCCATGGGGGCCACAGTGCCTGCTGACTAATAAGGACATCCAAGGCACCTCTTTTGCAGTTAGGAATATTGAGGCTGGAAAAAAGAAGAAAAGGGATCCAGGGTCCCCCAGCTTGGATACAGGGGACCCAGGGCTGGCACCAAGCTTCTCTAGTGTCTAGACCAGCCCACCCATGGTCTGGGAGCCCCCCTCACCCCCCTCCAGCCATAGTTGCTGTCCCGGGATGGGGATGGGTGGGTCTGGCCCAGACCGGTTTGGTTTCTGCTAAGAGGCCCCCACCAGCTCTTTGATTAGCAGCCAAGATATGCTTCTTTCCAAGTCAAAAATAAAATAAAATAAAGCATGTTACAAAGTGACTCTCTCTCCTCCAATTCATTTTAATGTGGTTTTCAGCATGGGTTTACTGTGAGCAGCTCCGTGTGCAGAAAAAACATGTGCTTGCAATATGTGTGCGACAGTCAGGGTTCCAGGGAGCCGCCCAGCTGCCCGCCCCAGCAACCCGGGCCAGCAGGAAGGAAGTTAAAGGCACATCTTTGAGGATCAGGTAATTGGTGACTCTCAAATACTTGTCTGAAAGGCTCTGAACGGTGTGCTTTTTCACCCAGAGTCCTTTCTCTTCCTGACCCAGGCCTGGCCCAGAAGGGAGAACTCAAAAGCTGTGGCATTAGGAGGTAATGGGGTGCTCACCTCAGAGTGGCTTGTCCTAACTTGCTCCCCAGAGGTAGAATCAGGTGGGAGGGAAGAGCTCTCTGGCAGGCAATTAGAGACTCAAGGTTTAGCCTGTAATAACCCTGTTCCTTCCTGTTCACCTTCCACCAGCTAAGGAGAACCTTCTGGGGCCTAGTTCCAAGAGAGCTCCACTAGCCATATCCATATGAAAGGCTTTGAAGCAAATATTAGTTTGTGGATTTTTATAGTCATCCCAGTCTCTGGGCCATTTCTAAATGGTGGGGGAAGAACAGTCACACATTCTCATGCATGTGCACACACACTCATGCACATCCCACAACATGGGTCTACACTCATGCACACCTCGACCTGTGGGCTCATCCATACTCAAGTGGACACACAGGCACATGCAGGCATTCACCCCACATGCACGTGTACACACACACATACAGAGCTCTCCCTGGGAGTCAGGGAATCTGGGCAACTATCAAGAATCCAGGCTCTGGGCCACCTATAATCCCAGCACTTTGAGAGGTGGGAGGATGGCTTAAGGACATGAGTCTGAGGTCCCAGGGAGTGGGGATAGGTGGATCTGGCCCACAGCAAGACCCTGTCTCTACAAAAAATACAAAAATTAGTAAGGTATGGTGGCGCACACCTGTAGTCTCAGCTATGCGGGAAGATAGGAGTTCCAGGCTACACAGAGGCTCATGTGTATAACAATAAAAAAAATCCATAAAAATCCTTTTGCTCCTGTCAGCCTCTCAGGACCCTGGAGCAGGATCAATGAGATGGCAGGGGTGAGATGTTTTATAAATCACAGGCCCCAGGCCACATAGTTAGCAGCTGCAGTGGCATGTCACCTCACAGTCAGAAGTGCTGGTGCCTCTTGACTAGAGAGAAGTGAGACAAAAATCCCAGATTTAAGATGAGCATAAGTGATATCTCAGCTCAGCCTTGGTCCCTAATCCCAAAGTGAGAGAGGGAGTGACCAGGGGCAAAGAGGAGGTACCAGCTCACCCGTGAGCCCAAGGGTGGGGAGCTGGGGTCTGGGGAGGTGGGGTCTGGGAGTCCCTGCCTGGAGTAAGGCCACTTGCCCACTTTCCTGAGGAAAGAAAGGGTCAGCTCAGGGATGATCCACAGTTGCCTATCTGGAAATCACTGTAAATACTGACCAACGGTCAAGCAGGAGGTGGCAGACCACAGCAGAAGAGGATTTCAGCAATAGTTTCAGACAAGGAGGGGAACGGCCATCACCCATCAGTACCCTCAGCAGTACCACTTCACTGGCCCCAACCCTGACCAGCAAGGAAGATCTCGAGACTGCAAGACGCACCTTGCCTGGAGACATTCCTTTGGTTCCTGTTTCATTAACACCTTAGCTGCTCCAAATGTGGTCCTGACCAGTGGTGTCAGCATGCAGAGGGTGGCTGGTTAGAAATGCAGGTGCTGAGGACCTGCCCTGGCCCAGCCCAATCTGAAGCTGCATTTCAGTAGGACCCCAGGTGATTCTTACTTATGGGACAGTTTTAAAATGTTGCTTATATTTCCTTATTCAGCCCTCATTTCTGGGACACACAAAACCGGGTGCACATAAGACAAACCCATAGGGCGGCAATTGCCGTGCTGCCCTCGGGACCCTGCAGAGAGGAGGGCGCCTCTGCAGACCTTGCACCCAGGACACAGTTCTGGACTCCTGGGAGGAAGGCCTGTAACTGATGAGAGAAGAGATCACGAAAATGGTGTGCAGTGGGAGGGACCACATACACACCCAGGCCCCATCTTTAGCCACATGGCCCTAAGGATTTGGAAGGAGCTGGGCAGCTCACCTAAGGAGAAGGAGGAGGAGCCACAGACTGTGTCCATCATAGACAGAGCCAGCAGATGGGCCCCACCTCAGGGACCCAGAGTCACTGGGCAGACACCACCCAGGGTGGCCCCCAAACCCTCAGAGGATGAGCTCCCAGCAGAGATGGGCTGCTCAGGAAGGAGGAAGTGCCTGTCCCTAGAAGTAGCCCAGAAATTTAGACAGCCATGTGGGGCAGTTTGAAGGATACCATGAGCTGAGGTTCCCCTGGGCAGAACTGCCTACTCACACTGAGCCAGGGAGGGGGCTCCTGGTCAAGTCACCCACCCCAGCCACAGCTGCATGGCCTCTTTTGTGGATCCCTGAGCACGGGGGCGGGGGGGGGGGAACGGGAGTGTGCCATTCCATCTCCTGTTCAAGCACTACACTCTCCCACTCCTTTAAAAGGCTCAGGTTCTAGCTTTGACTGTGTTTGCAAGTTAGAAGCCTGCTGATATGGAATGCCTAGGCCCTTCTCTGAACCTCAGTTTCCCTCTTTAAACAAAGAATCTTCAGAGAGTCATTTGGCAGGGATAATACATCCCATGTGCATTTTTCTAGAGAGCAGCTTTGAACTAGGATTGTAGAACCTGCATATACAGCCCATGCACAGGCACACACTACGCACACATAGCCCACATACACACAGGGCCCATGCGTACACATGCCCATGTACGCAAATACAGTCCAGGCTTGCACACATAGCCTTGCATACATGGCTCCTGTACACCCCCCAACACACACACACATGTTCTCACAGTCCATGCTTGCAAACACACACACTCTTCATGAACATGTACCACTAAGAGTTTGAGTACTCCTGTGGTCAAAGCCTTGTGCTGGGCACTGTGGGATGAACCCAGTACCTATCTCACCCAAATGGAGTGAGCCACTAAGCATGGAGCAGCTCCTGCAGGGAGCCTGGCTCCCATCTGGACAGACCAGGGAAGGCTTCCTGGAGGAGGTGCCTGGAGAATCTGGAAGGGCAGAAGATTTTGGAGCTGAAAAGATGAGCCATCTCCCAGGGTGTCACCTCTGAGCTCACAGCCCTGCCTCTGCAAAGGGAGGGAGCCTCTCCAGAACCCACATGGTGGCCATGAGAGCACTGGGTGGGGACGTGTGCAGGTGTCCCTGAAAATGTCTCTTGTGGCTGCCAGCCCACTTCCTCCCTAATCCCGCAGGCTTATTCTAATTGGCAGATTCCTTAGCAATATTTAACTACCTCATTTAGAAGATCGGGCAACTTTCCTTTTATTCTTATTAGAATAAAAATAAAATACCTCCAGGTAGGAGGCTCAACTCCTGGGCTCTGCACTAAAAATCTAGTTCTAGCAAAGCTGATAGTCCTGCCCTGGGAGCTGGTGCTGTTGAACCAATGTCTCCAGTTGGCTGCTTATACAAGAGATGTTAAAGGAGCATGTGACTTAGAGAGGGACCAAACACAATACCCAGAAGGAGCCCTTGGAAGATTGAGATCACAGGATTTGCTGACCAAAGACCCTTCTCCTCCCCAGAGCAGAGGTCTCTGCATAGGGCCAGGGGCAACAGCTTCCTTGGACCCGTCATGATCTGGGAAAGATGCCTTCATCCCACCAGACCTGGTCTCTCACCCAGACCTGGCCCTGGCACCCAAGCCCTCAGCATGTTGGCTATGGGAAAGAGAGAACCCTCCCACTAGACATCTCCCATGTCCCTCCGCAAACATGCTAGCTCCTGATGGAGCCCAGAGACTGAGGAGGAAAGGGAATGGTTTGCAAAAATGTCCTGCCCCTTCTAGCAAGATGCAGTTCAATAGTCCAGGATGTGCTATGGTCTTGAACCTGCCTCTGACCCCACAGGAAGAAACATTTCTTACAAAATCAACATTAGACAGAGGCAGATCTTGTCATCAGCTTGGATCAAGGCAGAAAACAAAGGGTACTTGCTAGCTGAGTGGTCTTTGACAAGTTACACAATCTTTCTGAGCCTCAGTTTTGTCATCCGTAAATGGGGATAACAACAGTTATAAAATTATATACTATTATATACATTATACATTATATATTACTGTGATATATATAATATTATTTGACACAACCTATCAATAAAGTCTGCTTCATGGCATTGTTGGGCAGACTTAGTAAGAGAGCATGCACAGAGTGCAAGTGTGGGGTTTCTGCACTAGCTGCGGCTGTTGTTCCCATTGTGAATCAGGGTGTTAAATTGAAAGTTTCCACTAAAGCACCACGCTGCCAAATACCAAAGTGAATTTAGAAATCAACACCATGCAGCAAGTTCAAAGTAGGTAACAGAGAACATGTGACACAACTTGGCCCCACCCAAGATATCAAAGGGCTGAGAGGATTTCTGGAGATTTATCCAGAGAGGATGGATTGTGCTGTCGGACCCCAGGGGCCTCTCACCATGAACCTGGTGAGTGGGCTTCAATGAGACAGCTCGTCAGACTCCTGTACTCTGTAGTAGGAGATCTTTGCAGTCACAGAACATCCTTGCAATTATAGGACATGGGAAGCTGCTAGGAGACTCTTGCCCTAGAAATCTAGAAGATAAGGGTGGGAGGGGGTGAGGGATCAAAAATGACCTATCTGAGCACTTTGGGAGGCCGAGGTGAAAGGATCACATGAGGCTGGGATATCGAGACCTGCCTGTGCAACAAAGTGAGACCCTGTCTCTGGAAAAAACACAGAAATTAGCCAGGTGTGGTATCCCCAACTGTGTCTTAGCTACTCTGGAGGCTGAGGCAGGAGGATCACCTGAGCCCTGTGTGTGAACTATGACTGCACCACTGCACTCCGGCCTGAGCAACAGAGTGAGATCTGAGCTCAGAAAAAAAAAAAAAATTACCTATCAGTTACAATGTATACTCTTTGGCTGACAGGGACACTAGAGGCCCCAAATTCACCATTACACAATTCGTAAAACTAATAAAAAAAAACCTGTACCGCCTAAATCTGTTGAAATAAACGAAACAAACAAATACAAAAAGAAATCTAGAAGATGAGGGAATGGTTGCTTTGGTGATGGAACCAATAAACCTTGCAGGATCAGCCTGCACTCTCGGGCTTTTCTGAGCAAAGGACGCCTGGAAGTTTCCCCTAGATCAGATATGGGTCATGCACAAAGCCAGCTAGCCAGGGCATCACCTCCTATCTAACATGAAGAATTAGGCTTCCATAGAGGAGAAGCTGGAGGTGGCTCTGAATTCCTGGAGGTTAAAAAAGACATAAACAGCTGCCAGATGGAGTGCCTTTCCCCAGGTGACTGGAGATGGGGCATCCTTTGGGGAGAGCTGGACTTTCCCCACCTCCCCCACCCTTGGATCAACACTGGAGTGGCCAGAGAAGTGGAGTATTGCAATGGCAAAGAAGGGGAGCATGCCCCAGCTCACTGCCCTGGCAGGCCCCAGCTGGGGAAGGGGACAGGTTCAACTCTGAATCAAGGTCGGAGTTTTCTATATTACACCTAACAAGACATTGTAGGTTAATGAATTGCAGCTTACGACCTAAACTCACTCAGTCAAACAGTCATAGGAATGCCTAGTTTCCACTCAAGGGCAGAGGCAGACCCCCACACACTCACATGAATGAATGTGGGGAATAATTACAGAGGGGCTGTCTGACACACCCACAATCCCTGCATTTCACAGGCCAGTTTCTAGGACACAGGTGCCTGCACCAGGGATGGGCAAGTGACTGACTTGATTTTCAGCACGTTTGTCCCATCTTCAGGGAGTAGAGTCCCCAGTTCTTACTGGGACAGACCTTCACCTTCCTGACTGTGGAAGTATGAGCTGCCATCCTCTACCACTCCTGCCTTCCTGGTTCAGCCCTTGTCTTTAGCTAGCTCCTGCCAGGGTGACCACAGGACCTGGCTGGGCCAATCAGAACCTGACCTGGGAGTTTTTCCTCTCCAACATCAACAGGATCCCCCTTTCCTCTGGCCTCAAGTGGTAAGGCTGTGAGCTTGTGTCACTCCTGGATGTCCCCTGTGCTATGGGGAGAGACTCCTCTGAGAGAGTGAAGGTGAAACACTCAAGGGAAAGATGCAGAGGCAAGAGACAGAGAGAGATTGCAGGCAGGCTCCCTAACCCCCCTACTTATCATGAGGCTGGCTCCAGTGACCCCTTTGTAACTTGGCTGTGGGATTCCCCTGCTGTCTATGTCCCCCTCCATGGCAATCACACCAGTGCCACAATCTCATTAAAATGCCACTTGGTGGAGAGCTCCTCAGCTCATACAGCTGTCTCATAAGTGTGATACCACTTTGTCCTTCCAACAACCCTATGAGCAAGTCATGATTATCCCCACTGTACACATGAGAAGGTGACATGATCTGCACATGTTTTTTCTGTGCAGGGAATGGCTGCCACCACCGCCCACCAACATCCCTCCTTCTCCCCACCCCAAGCTGCCTCAGGGGGCACACCCCTCCCCCACCCTGTGGTCCTGCCAGGGACTTTACAAAAGGGTGACAGACTCAGTGATTATTACAGTCCTGCCAGCACTAATCATTGGGGCATTGGGTCTTCCTTAGTGTCTGTCCCTCAGTTTCCTCAAATGCAAAGTGGGGTGACCATCCCACCCTGCCTTCTTCTGGACCAATGGGAGAGCATGTCTTTGGGGAGCTGGCAGCTACAGAGCACGGCCTCACTCCCCAAAACCCCTCTGTGTCGACTCCAATAAAGAACCAACTTCTAGGAGTACTGGCCCAAATGGACATGTAAAAGGAACACCCTTAAATCCAGGTGGAGCCACCCTGATGGCCTATCCACAGAACCTCCAACCATCCTCTTAGTAACACAGGGCCCAAGATCACTTTTCAGGATTCCTGGTCCTGTTTTTTTCTTCTATTCATTCACTTATTCGCTCATTCCCAAGTATTTATGGAGCAACTGGATACGGCAGGGAACACAGCAGACAAAGCCCTAGAGGAATCTACATTCTGGCAACACTAAGGTGGAGAGAGATAATTTGCATAATAAGTAAATCATGCAGCACTCTGGGGGTGATGAGGGCTGTGTCTGTAGTGCAGAGTTGGAGTGTGGGGCACGCCATTTAGATAGGCACTCCCAGCTAAGAGTACCAGGAGGCGCAAGGGCCCTAGGTGGGAGTGGTTGGCAGTGCTGAGGGTTGTCCACGGGCCAGTGGGCTGAGGTATAAGGAAGAGGGGAGCCCTGGGAGAGTGGGCCAGAGAGGCAGGGGGATACCGGAAGTTGCCCCAGTGTGGGCAGGAGCTACCCATCTGAGAACAGACCCCATAGGGTTGGCTCTGAGAGGCAAACATTCCCCAGTGCATTTCTGAGGCAAACTAGAACAGGCCTGGGCAGGGGCCAAAAGCCCCCACTCTGTCCCCACTCAGGCTATGATTCAGACACAAGATTCCATCACCACCTTTGGTGTGCGCAGCTCTAAACTGAGAGTCCTAACACTCACCTGGTGATGGCTGGGAGGACATGGGAGGAAGAGGCTATGGACATGCAATCCTAGGTCAGCCAGTGGCCTGCAACCTGGAGAGCTCCAGCTGCACCTCTCCCCACCTCCCCCTCCCCAGTCAACCTTCCCGGGAAGAATCATACCTCTGCTGCCCCAATCTGGAAAGCATTGAGGCTGAATGGCTCCATTTCAAGTGCAATTATTACAAAGCCTTCAGGGAATGTGAGCTCCAAAATGAAATCTCTCTGTCAAAACTTTCATTAATGTGCCATTTTGTGCTGGGATCGACTTACATGCTGTGCTCCAGCATGTTCAATGGAGACCAGATTCTTGGGGTCAAGCCTCCTCAACCTTTACAAACCCCAAGAATCCATCTGTCTCCAGCCTGTAATCTCTCAAAGACAACACCTTTTTCTTGGGTGTCCCCTTAAAATTGTCCCCTTAAATTTCACCAAAGCTGGCAACACACACATCTAGGAGAACATGGCACTGCTTGCTCCATTCAAAGAACATTCTCTACAAGAAAACCAGCATCACCAAATAACCCCAGTGTGTGCAGAGTGGCAAGTGCACCACACACATCCACAGCAGTGGTGTCTCGGGCAGGGTCACTGTTTCTCTGGTGAGGAAAGGAGGCTGGGAGGCATCAGATGCTTGCCCCAGGCTCACCAGCGTGCTCAGAGCTAGCATGAGAACACAGGGACCCCGAACATTACTCAGTGCTCACACCATGCACTGGATGCTCTGCATACCTGGATTTCCTCTCTCAATCATTCTAGTGTGGCAATGATGGCCCCAAGAATAGGGGCTCCAGGGAAGCACCAAGCAACCCACCACAGGGAGCGAACTTGGCTTTATTCTTCCTGTGTTGAATAAAATTGATAGGAACCCTTGCTTGGGACTGAACTCCTGCACTAGGTCCAACAGACCAAACCCAATAGAGGTGCTCCTGCTAACGGTCCATGCCTCTAAGCCCAAACTCCAACTTTTATCTGACCTTCCAAGAAATCAGGAGTGAGAAGTAATAGCCAAATGCCCAAACATGCCAATTTTAGACAGCATAGTAAGGAAGCTCCCTTAGTTTTAACCTTTCCAAGGACTGTAGCTTTGAAATGACATTCTGGTTTTTGTTCTCTCTGCTTTCCTCGGCCCTCTTCTGCCTATAGAAGCCGACCTCCCTTGCTGGCTCCTTGGAACACTCATTCTATGCGACAGTATGAGGTGGTGCCTGACTAGAATGGCAAATAAAAGCCAACTTGATCTTTCAACTAAATGTGTCATGAGTTTGTCTTTTGACACCTGGAAGGCATATTAAAGGCTTAAGAAAGTTCTTGGACTGGAAGCCCCAGCCCCGTGCCATCAAGACAACACCTCTTCTTAGAGGGAAACAGCAGAACGGTGACTCCCAGATCCTCTCTGTGCCCTGAAATCCTCCTTTGTGCATAGCAGGGAACACTGACACACCTGCTTGCCTTCTGCTCATTTCTCTGCTCACTAACCTTACGTGGCTCCCCACTGCCAATAGGACCAAGTCAAGTCAGGCCAGGCAGGTGACACTACCACGTCTGGCCACAAGTCCCTTCCCTTCAACTGAAGTCCCCTGTGTCCCAGAGCAAACGAGGCACCTCTTGCCATTCCCTAAACCCACTTAGGTGTTGAAGGCTCCGTGGCTTTGCGTGTATTTGCTGTTTTCACACCATTCTCTTTCATAATAAGAGAACTGATTTATTTCATCCAGCCAGTCCTTCCTCATCTTTCCAGGTTTACCTCTGCTGTGAAGCCCTTGAAGCCCTCCAGGGCTCCTGGGGGAGCAGGCCGCCTTTCCTCTGAGAGCCCACAGCCTGAGTTTTCCATCATGTCTAGTGTCCGGCCATGTTGTGTTCATCTATGTCTGAGTGTGTTCTTTCACTCATAGGCATGTGCTTCTCAGGGGACAAGGACTAGGTCTCATTGCCCTTAGAATCTATAATGTTTCACATAAGATCTGACAAAGGGAAGACAGTGTCCAAATGATTTGGGTTACATAGCTTCATGGTTCAGGGCATGGATGTTTATGGGTTATAGGTTCAAGTCCCAGTCCTGACACTTAAAAGCTGGGTGCACTCAGGCAAATTTCCCAAGGCCTAAATTTCCTCCTCTATGAAATCCTACCAATCTCTCAGGATTGTACATGTTAGCCAAAATAAAGGGAACTTGAAATAGGAGGAGCCTCCTGCTCCTTGGACCACAGGTGGTAGCTCCAGACTAATCCCATGTGGCTACTGGACTCCAGACTAATCCCATGCCACTGCACTGCTTCCCAAATGCTGCAGACCTCATTTGTAACAAACTAGCTCCAGAAGAAGAAAGAAATAAAGGCTCAGGATGATGTGAGATGGACAAAAAAATGCCTGTGAGCCACCAGTGTCCACCCCTTGGAGATAGAAACAACCAAGGGTCTCACTCTGATGAGTCCCTGAAGGTTCCAGTGCTGGCAGGTGCCTGCTCCTCCCAACCCACATGGGCGGTCAATAGCCCCAGTGGCCCTAGCTGACTGGTCCAGGAATGTCCTGGTTTGAGACTGCCCAGTAGGAGCACTCCACTCTGGGTGATGGCAAATGGTCTTGGGAAATGTAACATCCAGTTTCCTAGGAGATGCAGGGCTGCCAGGGCCATGCTTAGTCATACTGAGTCACCTTTCTGGTCACCTTTAGAGACCCCTGAGTCCAGAGTGGCTGGATGTGGTGGCAACAAGACCCCAGGCAGCCACAGAGCATATCCTTGCACCAAATCCCATCACCAGAGGTGTCCTGGAAACTTGAAGAGTCAGGCAGCTTCTCTTGGGATGAAAGAGAAATCATGTCAACGTGCCTTAGAAAGCTCCAAATGCCAAAGTCCCCAGTGCCTGTTCTGCCCAGCATCCAGGCAGCGTCAAGCAGATGATGTTATAACCCCACATGTTCAGCGGTTCCTCTTCCCGGGCAGCTCCCTGATAGCCTGGCATTCTCAGCGGGTGGCGTAATACCTCTTTAACACACCACTCAAGATCTTTTTTCTCCAGGCCAGAATAGTATCAGGTCAATTACTTTCTTAAACCACAGCAGCTCCTACAGGCTGTCTTTGCCAGGAGAGTTTGGAAGCAGCAGGGAAACCCAGGGCCAGGGCCATGGTGAGCGCAGCTCCTCTCCCTGCCCAGGAGATGAATCACAGCCATTTCTGGGCCACACGTTAAGGGTCTCGCTTTCAACCTGCAGCACTCTGGGCAGTGTGTGCTCCCTGCCAGGGCACCAGGCAAAGCCAAGTCATGTTCACACCATTAAACAAGGGCTGAGTAGGGAGGAGCAAGGACTGACCCCCCACCGCTGCATCCACCTTGACTCAATTCATTTACTCGCCCCACTTAGGAAACAGCAAACCTGCACTGGCTGCATCTGGCTCAGTTATCTGCTGGGCACCCACCAGGCACTGCCTGGCATTCCTCTTAGTGCCGGAAATGCCAATGAAATAAGAATCCCAGCCCAAAGGGGCTCTAACTCTGGAATCCAGCCTCTTTCCAGGGTCCAAGGATGGAAATCAGAGGTTGCTGAACATTGATGGAAAATAGAATTATACTTTTACTTACACCAACCTCAACCTGAAATTTAGCATCTCTTCTTATTATGAACATAGTAACAAAAACATTGGCAAGGAAAGTACCTGGGTCTTTGTTCCTAATCAATTCACAGAACACACGACAACTATCACTGCTATCTTGAAATACCCGCTTTGCTCACCAGGACTCTGCAACTCTGGGAGTCATCAGGCCTCCTATTAAATCCTGCTATTTGTGTGTTAGTAAAGAAGCATGTGCATTATACTATATATAATTTAGGCTTTTTAACATTTTAATTAACTGTATTTCACAGTCATTGGTAATGCTGATGGTTCACTTTATGCACTTAAGAACATTGTCCGGAGAGTCTATGGGCTTCCATAGATGGCCAAAGAGGTCTCCAGCACCAAAAGTGAAAAGCCACTGGCTGAACTGACAACAGTTTTCACGTAGGAGTGAGGACTCTCACTGTTGGGCAAAGCCATCTGGGAGTGAGAGGGGCTTCATGCAGGAGGAGACTTCTGATCTGAGCCTTTGCAGACAACTAGGGCAAACAAGGTGGAGGGAGGGGAAAGTATTCTGGCCTAAGCTTGGATGGAGGAGGGAAGAGGAGTGGCCAGTATGATGGAGTAGACTGGGGAAGGTTCCTGGCTGGCTCTGGGGGCAGCCTGATCTGTTTTGGCCTCTCACTCCCCAGTGCAGTGAGGAGAGGACAGAACACATTCCAGTTTCAGACAGATCCCAGCTCTGGCATTTCCCGACTGGAAATTCCTAAGCCGAGTAGCCTCTTTTCCTGCATCTTATTTTTCTCCTCCATGAAAAGGTATGACAATGCTGACCTCGTCTGATGATTAAATTCAACAATAGATGATGGTTGTGGTTTGCCCACCACCCTTCCTATCTAGATGCTGCCCAAGAAATGGTAGCAAATCATCATGTTCCACCTGACTTTATTACTTTTATCTACTGTTTGTTGTTGTTGTTGTTGTTGTTGTTGTTGCTGTTGTTTTTCCTTAAGGAAAAATAAAGAAGCCTTTTTCAAGGAGTTCTGCTGTCTAGGCAAAGCAGAAAATGTCCCTTCCCAGAGAGCTTTCAAATTGCACTCTAATAGATTTGGCCTCTGGGCAAGGACCCTGCCCTCTTCATTCCACTCAAGCAGGATTTTCCCAGAGGACCCCAGCCTGCCCACCTGGTGCTTTCGCACTCTGTTACACCAACGTCCTCATACCTCAGGGGAGACAAGCTATTCTAGGCACAAGGCCACACATACAGCACAGCCACCAGTGCCATGCTGGTAAATGTTTAACAACCAGCTCTCTGTAGTGTTTGCTGGTTTCTACAGTGTAAATGACAGCATGGGTGACTTCTTTCTTTCTTTTTTTTTTTTTTTTTTGAGACAGAGCCTCAAGCTGTCCCCCTGGGTAGAGTGCTGTGGCATCTCAGCTCACAGCAACCTCCAACTCCTGGGCTCAAGCGAGTCTCCTGCCTCCACCTCCCAAGTAGCTGGGACCACAGGCGCCCGCCACAACGCCCGGCCATTTTTTGGTTGCAGCCATCATTGCTGTTTGGAGGGCCCGGGCTGGGGATTCGAACCCGCCACCTTAGGTGTACGTGGCTGGCGCCTTAGCCGATTGAGCCACAGGCACCGAGCCGACTTCACATCTTTTATGGTTACCTGGATGGAGCTGGAACATATTCTTCTTAGTAAAGTATCTCAAGAATGGGGGAAAAAGTATCCAATGTACTCAATACTACTATGAAATCAATATATAATCACGTACACACTCACATGAATGGCAAAATATAACTAGAGTCCAGAAAGTAGAAGGGAAGAGGAGAGAAAGGGGAAGGGAAGGAGTATATGGGAGGAGGGAGAGTATTTGGGGGGACCTCACCTAATGTCCATTATGCAATGGTACATTTCAAAACTATTAAGAAATGAGTATAATTGTGATTGATGTGTTACTTAGTTCAATGTAAGCATTTCATATTGTATATCAAAGCAGTACCCTGAACCCCATAAATGCATCAATGTACAAAGCCATCATTTAATAAACTATTTCTTCAATCTTTAAAAAAAATGATGTATGCCACATTAGTTCAGCTCAAATGCCCACCTGTTCGGTACTTTTCTGCAAGTAGCAAATAAGACAGAAAAAAACATGCAACCACGGTGAGTCTCACTCTAAATATCCAGAGAATAATCAATTCTGCATAAAAATTGCATATGCTTTCTTAACACATTTGCACTTTCAAAAAAGTGATTATTTTGTAACTTCTCTTTTCTCAGACCTTCAACACTCCCTTACCACTTTTTAGACCTTATTCTCAGCTGATAACTTTCCCTTGTAATTAATAGAAAATGAAAGGGCAATCACAGGAACTTCCTTTTCTCTCCACCACCAAATCTGCTAACCTAGCAACGTATTTTCCACAATCAACTCTTAACTTTCTTTGCTCTCATTCTTCTCTCCTTTTACTGTACACGGAAGCTGCCTGCTCCTAGCAAAGATGAACATTTTCCAGCCTTGTTCAAAGACAGATGCCGTAAAAATAAACAATTTCTCTTCTATCATTGTTTTGCTTTTCTGTTGGATTATTTCCAACAGCTGGAAATGGTCTCAAATAATCTCACCTTTGAAAAATCACTTGGGGAGGGGATTCTGGGAAGAAATCTGAGTAGGAAGCACCTATAATCTGCCTACTCAACAACACTGTCTTATGTAACTATTTTAGAATTCTGGAGTCTTTTGAAGGCTTATGGCTTCCAAGGGAAGGCTCAGATGGTAAACTGCAGTTAATTTTGGTCAATTTCAGCTCTTGACACAGTAGCAGCTACTCATCTTCCATCATCCAGCCTGAGGTATGCACACATTCTAGGAGCAGCTTTCATGCAGCTTGTAGAAGCCAGGGTAGATAAAAAGAACCCTTTCCTGCAAATATCAGAGACCTGTGCTGTAATCACTGATTATTGTTTCTTTTTTAAGATAGAGGCTCATTCTGTCCCCCTGGATAGAGTGGCATGGTGTCACAGCTCACAGCAACCTCAAACTCTTGGGTTCAAGCGATCCTTTTTTCCTCAGCCTCCTAAGTAGCTGGGGCTGCAGTCACTGGCCACTATACCTTTGCTTGTTTTTCTATTTTTAATGGAGATGAGGTCTTAGCTCTTGCTCAGACTGATCTGGAAGTCCTGAACTCAGCATTCCACCTGTCACAGCCACCCAGAGTGCTAGGATTACAGGCGTGAGCCACCTAGCCTGGCCTGATTGCTTTTTCTCATCATAAAGGTGCAGATAAAGAAACAGGCAGCCTTTGTGGTTGCGCATCTCCCACCCTTAAGCCCCTCCCTCTCCAGCTAAAGCGATTTCCAGGGGACTAAAAGGGCCAGAGACTCCCCAAATTAATTTTTCTCTTTTCTCTTTTTCCTCTTTGGGGAGCCAGACATTAAAAACAAAGACATTCAAAAACAATTGCATATGTGAGAGAGATTAGAAAGTCATTGTGCAGGCCCGGGGAAAGGTGCACGCTTAGAAGAGACCCGAGAAGAAGTTTACACTTCACACTGATGCTTGACACAGAGGCAGCCTATAACGATAAAAAAAAGCAACAACTTCTAGGGAAGAGACAAATCTGATTTCTAGAGGTACCACCATATTAGATTCAAATGCCCAGTTTTCAACTAGAAAAAAAAAAAATTACGAGACATACAAAAAAACAGAAAAATACATCCCATTCAGAGAAAAAATATGTCAACAGACACCTCCCTGAAGATCACCTGATGGTGGATGCATTAGAAAAAGACTTTAAAACACTGCCTTAAAGATGCTCAAAGAACTAAAGAACTGAAATAACTTAGGGGACCTGGAAAAATAGACTCGGACCCCCACTTAGGTTAATTAATTGGTAATTTATTTTACCTGCTGCAGGGGCTGCTGCTCCAAGAGAAAGTCAGCAGCCCAGGTGTGAGGGTGAGTTACTTTTTATAGGCTTTGTGTAAGCATATTACAGAAGCGAAAGGTGGCTGGTTAAGGGAGGTTACAACTCAGGTAGTCATAGATACAGCAATGGAATGATAATTAATACAGTTTCAGTTGACAATGGATACATTTTATATCACAATGGTTATGGTTATACAACAGTAATTAATCAAGTCTCAGTGAGTTTTCCACCATTG
>CAUYQV010184881.1:0-13510 GCA_963574575.1 Galagoides demidoff
GGGCGCCTGTGGTCCCAGCTACTTGGGAGGCTGAGGCAGGAGACTCGCTTGAGCTCAGGAGTTGGAGGTTGCTGTGAGCTGTGATGCCATGGCACTCTACCCAGGGGGACAGCTTGAGGCTCTGTCTCAAAAAAAAAAAAAGTCTCAAAACTGCAGATGCTGGCATGGACGTGGAGACCCAGCCAGCTAAAACAACAATGACAACTGCAACAGTAACAAAAAATAGCCAGGCACTGAGGCTGGCACCAGTAGTCCCAGCTTCTTGGGAGGCTGAGGCAAGAGAATCGCTTAAGCCCAAAAGTTTGAGGTTGCTGTGAGCTGTGATGCCACTGCACTCTACTAAGGGTGACACAGTGAGACTCTGTCTCAAAAAAATAAAATAAAATGAAGTAATATGGTTAAGACAAAAAATTAAAATAAAGAGTACTCTTTTTTCTTTTTCTTTTTCTTTTTTTTTTTTTTGAGACGGAGCCTCAAGCTATCCCCCTGGGTAGAGTGCCATGGCATCACAGCTCATAGCAACCTCCAACTCCTGGGCTCAAGCAAGTCTCCTGCCTCTGCCTCCCAAGTAACTGGGACCACAGGCACCCGCCACAATGTCCGGCCATTTTTTGGTTGCAGCCATCATTGTTGTTCTGCGGGCCCAGGCTGGGGATTCAAACCCGCCACCTTAGGTGTACGTGGCTGGCGCCTTAGCTGATTGAGCCACAGGCACTGAGCCAAGAGTACTCTTGTGTTGAAGAAATTCTATGAATTCCTTTAACTCTTATGTGTCCCCAAATGTTCCATTATCCCACCCTGTTTTAGCTTCACCTTTGGTGAATGAATGGCTTTAACTGAGAGATAATAAAATTGATTCCACAGCAAATGCCAAAAAGATATTAATTATAATAGTAGTGACTGCAGAGAATACCTATAAAAGGACTCAGTGAAAGCTATGATTGATTAACACCACCTATTACAAGAGGAGTAACAACACAAGTGTCAAGTATTTCCTACCTCTGAGATTCGAGAATATCTACAATCACCTCTACCGTGATATTCTGCAGTTTCTGAGGATTCTTACCTGATTGTTTTAGAGCTATTCCTTAAGGACTTAACACTTTTTCATACCTCTATAGACTGTACTTCTCTTCTAGATCTTTGCTTTTTTGTTATAAAAGACATGTACACAATTTTGTTCTGCATACTTTTTGTATCTACCAAATTGAAACTGGTAAGAAATCTTATTTTCAGAGTACGTTGTTAAGAATTAATAAAAGCTGGCTGGGCACAGTGGTTCAGAACTATTTAGTGCTCTGGGAGGATCACTTGAGGTCAGGAGACTGAGACCAACCTAACCAAAAGCAAGACCCCATCTCAGAAAAATTAGCCTGATATTGTGGTGGGTACCCAGCTACTCAGGAGGGAAGCTGAGGCAGGAACATTGCTTAAACCCAAGAATTTGAGGTTGCTGTGAGCTATCAGCACAGCACTTTAGCCTGGGCAAGAGTAAGACTGCCTCAAAAAAAAAGTAACAAAATATTAAGGACAGTTTTCTATAATACTATAACATTATTACCACACCTAAGAAGACAATAATGTTCTATTATCACTTAATACAATGCTCAAATTCTAATTTTCCCTACTATAAAATAACTTTTACAGGCCCAGCACCGTAGCTCGGTGGTTAGGGCACCAGCCACATGCACGAGGGCTGGTAGATTTGAACTCAGCCCGGGCCTGCTAAACAACAATGACAACACCACCAATAAAATATCCAGGAGTTGTGATGGGCACTTGTAGTCCCAGCTACTTGGGAAGCTGAGGCAAGAGAACAGCTTAAGATTGAGCTCTCTACCAAGGGCAACTGAGACTCTGTCTCAAATAAATAAATAAATAAATAAATAAAATAACTTTTACAGCTGGTTTGTTCATTCTAGGAACACACAGAGGATTACATCTCACATTTGATTGTTAGGTTTCTTAAGTCTCTTCAGATCTGGAATGGTCTCCTCCACCACCACGTTTTCCCCTAGGCAAATTTTCTTATTGACTGCCTCTCCACTTGGCTTTATCTAATGTTTCTATTCTACATTGTGTGGTCTAACCAGTTCCTGTATCCCTTGCATTCCCTATAAACTGGAAGGCAGACATAAAGGCTTGAGATGTGTTAATAATTTCAGGCGAGAATAATCATAAGCATGTATTTATATTGTCTGGTGGCCCCGTTAGTGGTGCTAAGATTCATCATTGGCTTAGAGCAGCGGTTCTCAACCTGTGGGGTGCGACCCCTTTGTAAACATGAAAATGCATCCTGCACGTCAGATATTTACATTATGATTCAGAACAATAACAAAATTACAGTTATGAAATAGCAACAAAAATAATTTTATGGTTGAGGGGGTCACCACTACATGAGGAACTGTATTAAAGGGTGGGCATTAGGAAGGTTGAGAACCACTGGCTTAGAGTAAAAACAGTCAGATATTATGAAAGCATCTTCAGTATGTTTTCTAAGACTAAAACATTGACAGCATCAATGTTAAAACATGCATATTTCCTTTCTTTGTGGTCCATTAAATGATGATACAATTTCCCATCAGCAGCACTTTTTTTTTTTTTTTGGTAGAAAAAGAGTCTCACTTTATCGCCCTGGGTAGAGTGCCATGGCATCACACAGTTCACAGCAACCTCCAACTCCTGGACTTAGGTGATTCTCTTGCCTCAGCCTCCCGAGCAGCTGGAACTACCAGTGCCTGCCACAATGCCTGGCTATTTTTTTGTTGCAGTTTGGCTAGGGCTGGGTTTGAACCCACCACACTCGATATATGGGGCCAGTGCCCTATCCACCGAGACACAGGCACCACCTGATCAGCAGCATCTTATTTCAATAAACCATCACCTATCAAATTCCAATTAAAAATCTTCCTTTTCCTTGATAGAGGAGGAACTACTATTACCAATAAATTAGTTCTGCCATTTTTTGTTCATTACTGGAACAAAAAAAGAGGAATAGGGGGAGCACAAGTAGGAGCAACATTTCTCCTTATATAACTGGGCAAAAACTGAAAGGAAAAAAAGATGAAGGACACCAAGACACCCGCAGAGAAATTTTCTAAGATCTATGTAATAGCACTGGAAGAAGGAAGACTAGGAAAATGGGAGCTAAGAAGCTGAATCTGTCAGTTTTACAGACTTGCCCCTTGAGAGCACTGTTGACCCAAGACAGTCCACCTGCTGGAATTAGTGGGTTATATGTAATCTTGGGGTAGCCAGGAAAATATAATGGCAGCAAATACCTAACCAATCAGGCAGGCAGGACTCATTCACCAGGGAAGTATTTATAACTCAATTCAGTACTCATATGAGCACATATTTTCTACTCCCAAATCAGCATGCATTTCCAAAGTATGAGCTTTCTTATTAACATATTGCTGACCAGTCATGACTTACCCAGTAACACAGATAGTTTCTGCTGGTCAATAATGTGTTAATGGAGTATGTTTGGAGTAAAGATTAGATCTCCTAATCTAAAGCAGATGTTTGTACCTACAGCCATGGTTTTTGGAAAATGGCAACTTAAATTCAATGATATAAAACCACTTATGATTTAGAGCACTTAGCTAGGAAAATTTCAGATGCAACCTGGATCACAGGCTAGACACAGCTGGTTTGCAAGTAAAGACTGTTAAACTTTATTTTTTATTTATTTGAGACAGAGCCTCAAGTAGTCACCCTGGGTAGAGTGCCATGGCATCACAGCTCACAGCAACCTCCAACTCCTGGGCTTAAGTGATTCTCTTGCCTCAGCCTCTCAAGTAGCTGAGACTATAGGCGCCCACCACAATGCCTGGCTATTTTTTGGTGGTAATTGTCATTGTTGTTTGGCAGGCCAGGGCTGAATTAGAACCCATCAGCCCTGGTGTATGTGGCTAGTGCCTTAGCCACTTGAGCTACAGGTGCTGAGCCAACTGTTCAACTTTATTGAAATGAAAATTAAATACTACTTAACTGACTAGTCAAATCATTAAAATTTCTATGACTGAATGAATTTGTTCTTATAAATGTAAAACTTTAGTTTTTGTATATTTTTTCATTTAACAACATCAATACTTTGGCACCCTAGACAAAATAAGTGTTCAAATTCTTTCTGTAAACTCAATACCTTCTGGCTCGGCGCCTGTGGCTCAAGTGGCTAAGGCGCCAGCCACATACACCTAAGGTGGCAGGTTCAAATCCAGCCTGGACCTGCCAAACAACAATGACGGCTGCAACCAAAAAATAGCCAGGCGTTGTGGCGGGCGCCTGTGGTCCCAGCTGCTAGGGAGGCTGAGGCAGGAGACTCGCTTGAGCCCAGGAGTTGGAGATTGCTGTGAGCTGTGAAGCCACAGCACTCTATCCAGGGGGACAGCTTGAGGCTCTGTCTCAAAAAAAAAAAAACAACCAAAACTCAATACCTTCTAAACAAAATCCATCTGCAATGTCAGTTAAAATTTATTTTTCTTATAACGTAAGTTACAAATTCCTCATTATTGAAGATTCAAACTATATGGTTGCTATAAAGTACGAAAAATCTCCCCTTTTTTACCTCCTGACAGGTTCCAACCCCTTCCTCAGAGTAACCACAGTTAAGCCCTTCCACAGTTCCAGTCCTTCATAATTTTCTACAGATATGAACCTAGATGTATTTGGTTTTAAAGGGCTTTTTTAAAACACATAAATATGATGATACTATCTATATATGTGTGTGCATGTGTCCTTCTGTACTTTTTCTCTTTTCTTATAGGGACAAGGTCTTGCAATGTTGCTCATGATAGTCTCAAACTCCTGGCCTCAAGTGATCCTCCTGCCTCAGCCTCCCAAATCCCTGATATGAACCACCACAATTGGCCTATACTATTTTTAAGACATTGGAGATTTTTCTCTATCACTACATGCACATCTACCTTATTCTACTTAATGGCTGAATACTAGTCTATAATAGATTTACCCTATATTATATAACTATTTCCCTACTGAGATTTTTTTAACTCTTTGCAATTACAAACAATGCTGCAATTAAACCTAACACGTCAATTAGATGCTTATCATAAAAATATTCAATAGTATAATTACAGAGTCACATTCAATAAGATTCCTTGAAAAGATGAAGTATTACTTGAGATACATTTTCTGTAATCCTAAAAGCACAAAGAAAAAATTATACAGAGGGACACAAAGAAGATTTTAATTCTTTGTGTGCCTTTAATTATTGCTTTATATCATTTTCCTATTTACAAAATGCTGGTTTGTGTCTCCCCTACTCTGTTGTTAATTTTACCAGTTGCCGCTGAAAGGGGGCTTCATGACACCTCTCTTGCACATCTAACATTCTGGAGCTCAAAGCACTGTTTAAGCCCCAACATCTCTTATCATACATACCCCCACACCCTATCTATGTCATCATCTTTCTCAAGATAAAAGTATTCACTCACTTCCTGCTCACAAACCTTCAAATACCACATCTCCCTCACTTCTCCTTGACCAGTCACATCAGACCACAATTTTTCATCATCCTGCCAAGTCAGTCATTCTGGGCCCACTGTGTTCTGACTCCTACATCCCTGAGTACTTCTCCCTGAACTATGAGGGCCATGCACAACTCATTCATCCATGTCAGTCCACTTTCAGATGGGCTCCCTCAAATGCTGACCAATCTTTTTTTTTTTTTTAAAGAGACAGAGTCTCATTTTGTCACCCTCGGTAAAGTGCTGTAACATCACAGCTCACAGCAACCTCCAGCTCTTGAGCTTAGGCAATTCTCTTGCCTCAGCTTCCCAAGTAGCTGGGACTGCAGGCACCCGCCACAACACCCGGCTATTTTCTGTTGCAGTTTGGCCAGGGCTGGGTTTGAACCCACCACCCTTGGTATATGGGGCCAGTGCCCTACTCACTGAGCCTATAAGTGAGTCCCAACCAATCCTATTAATTCATCACTTATCTAACTTTCAATTATTTTAGGTATTATTTTAGAGTCCAGTATATGCGCTACCCTCAAATTCCCATTTCTCTCTTCCTGGCTTTTTTTATATTTTTGGCATAGCCTCACTTTATAGAATTAAAGCTTCATCTTCAACAGTATTAACACCATATATACTTCTCATCCTTCCTTACAAGCTCAAAAAAGACATATTCCACATGTTACTTCTGAAGCTAGGCTCTCCTGTTTGTAACTCTCGTAACCTGAGTTATTCTCCAACTTTGTAAATATAGAATCCTTTTATTAACATCAAAATGTTCTGAGACTCCTACACAGTGATTTAAATTTTTATTATTCAATGATCTAGAACAATTTTTATTCATAACATTTAGAGTATGAATCAAGCAATCAACACCCTGTAACAATTTCACAGTTAAGGGTCAAGAACCATAGCTCCAGAACTCCACTTTCCAGCACTCCCAGGGGACCTCAGTCCCACAATACTCCCTCTTCTTGTTGGTATTACTTGCAAACCTCCTCCTGAACAAACTCCAGCCCTTCTGTCTTCATATGTGCAAATTCTCTAATGATTTCCTCATAGCCAAATCCAATCAATTTCTCTCTACCGTAATGAATATGAATGATCTTCTATTCTGCACTCTGTCCAAGGCAATACATTACCTTGGAACTCCTGCCTTTAACCACTGTTCTTTGGTTTCTTTTCCTGGTGTTTGCATTTCCTCCTTCAACTCCCCACCCTCATCTGGCAGTTCTCAACCTATTTCTGCCTCCATTCATGGCACCAATGATTACTTCTCACGGTAGGCTAATTCTCTACCAACCAGCATTATTCCTCAAGTAATCCCGACATCCAGAACATTACTGGGCAAACACAGACATCTAAAGCCCAGAACTCCTCAATCTCTGAATTTCTACTCAATCTCTGTCCTTCCATTTGTGGTCTAGGACAGGGCAATGAACAAGGGCTGTGTATCATCACCTACAGTTGTTGCACACGTGCATTCATTTTAAAAAGCAATTCCTTGAAGGCAACTCCCTTACTTTAATCATCTCTCTAAAGGGCAGAGTGCCAAGTACAAAGCCATCACTTCAAATAGCTGTAAGTATCTTCTATCACTTTGTAGGCACTTGAAATACACTGTCAAAAATTCCCAAACCACAGAAACAGAACATTATTCCACAGGATACTAAATAGGGATGAGGTGAAGAAAATTTTTCATAAAGGTTTAAAAAATATTAGGTTAAACAAAGTTAACAGGTTTATTTTTAGAACATTTTAGAACCTTTAATCTTGCTAATTGTGAATTGCCAAGAGTAGAATTTTCCAGCCTTGTAAGTTACAAAACTCTTTGCCCTTTCTACTGCTCATTACCAGGACCTATGATCTACTCTCTTTCCGGGGAACACTATTTCAGAAATGCTTATTAAGCAATTAAATATTTATTTTCTCACAACTTCTTTATATCCAGTATGATTTCTAAGGTTATGCTAACACTACCGGTTTTATACTAATGCTAGTAGCAAATTTTAGTATCCCTCAATTATCCCCAAAGCCATATAGACAGTAAAATTACAAAAGATTTTTGAAGGATTCATTTCAAGATACTTATAAATTGCAAGGACCCCATTTACAAAACTTCCATTTATATACACCACCAGATCAGAAGTGTATAACCCCATTTTTTCTATAGCCCCACTTTTGTAAAAACAGCAAAATCTGTTAAAAGCTGGGGGGGGTAGTTCACACGACTTGACTGCCCCTCAGCAAACCAAAAGTAATACAAATGAAAAAGATAAGGTGTATTCCAAAGAACCATGAATAAGAGGAAGATAAAATAAATTTAGAAAACAGACACATTTTTCTCTATGAGATTCACAATGCTTATTATTAACACATTTAAGGCTGAGCGCAGTGGCTCACACCTGTAATCCTAGCAACTGTGAGAGGTTAAGGCAGATGGATCACCTGAGCTCACCAATTTGAGAACAGCCTGAGCTACATCTTTTTCTAAAAGGATAGTTCAATAATTAAGACGTGGAAAGGAAGCTCAGTGCCCATAGCACAGTGGATACGATAAAGCCACATACACCAGAGCTGGCAGGTTCGAACCCAGACTGGGCCAGCTGAACAACAATCACAACTACAACAAAAAATAGCCAGGCATTGTGGCAGGTGCCTGTAGTCCTAGCTACTTGGGAAGCCAAGGCAAGAGAATCGCTTAAGCCCAAGTGGAGATTGCTGTGAGCTATGACACCACAGCACTCTTACCGAGGACTACACAGTGAAACTCTGTCTCAAAAAAAAAAAAAAAAAAAAAAGACATGGAAGGAAAATAATAAACTCATCTTAACTTTTACAATTTACATTAGAAAAGAAAAAAAATTCTGAACACTATTCCTGGACACATGCAAAATTCTAATCTGAGTTAAAAGCAGGACCTTAGAAATTCCTCAAACATAATACTAAATTTTTATTTATTTATTCTTCATAACCTATTTCCTTAGGAGTAAAACTCTGTGGAATGGAGATACCAACTGTGTGAAAACTCCCCAAATTTGGTCTCCACTCTGAAAGCCTCAACCTTACTTGAACCTTTTCTAAACCAAATCTTTTTTTTTTTTTTTTTTAGAAACAGAGTCAAACTTTTTAAACCACAGTAGAGTGCTTCAGCATCACAGCTCATAACCTCAAACTCTTGGACTTAAGTGATTCTCTTGCCTCAGCCTCCCAAATAGCTAGAATTACAGGCACCCACCACAATGCCCCACTATTTTTTGGTTATAGCTTTCGTTGTTTGGCAGGCCCGGGCTGGGTTCAAACCCATCAGCCTGGGGGTATGTGGCCGGGGCCCTCCCCACTGAGCTATGGGAGCTGAGACTTTAGGAGATTTTTTGTTGTTGTTTGAGACAGAGTTTCACTAATTAACTCTCAGTAGAGTGCTGTAGTATCACAGCTCACAGCAACCTCCAACTCCTTGGGCTTAGGCAATTCTCTTGCCTCAGTCTCCTGAGTAGCTGGGACTACAGGCACCCCTTATAACACCTGGCTATTATTTTGTTGCAGTTTGGCCAGGGCTGGGTTTGAACCCGCCACCCTCGGTACATGGGACCTGCACCTTACCCACTGAGCCACAGGCACTGCCCATCCTTTAGGAGATTTTTATAATCATTCAATTTCTAAATAAATCCAATGAAAATGCACACAAATCACATGTTGTTTTTGTGTGTGTGTGTTTGCTTTTTAACAGACTTAATTCACTTTATTATTCTTATATGAAAACCTTGGAGACAAGACCCTGTCTCCACTAAGAATAGAAAAAATTAGCCAAGTGTCATAGTGGTAGTGGGCACCTGTAGTCCTAGCTACTTGGGAAGTTGCAGCAGGAGGATTGCTTGAGCCCAGAAGTCTGAGATTGCTGTGAGCTAGGCTGATGCCACTGCACTCTGTCTAGCCTAGAGTAACAGAGTGAGACTTTGTCTCTAAAAAAAAAAAAAAGACTCGGTGCCTGTAGCTCAGTGAATAGAGTGCCAGCCACATACACCAAGGCTGGTGAGTTCCAGCCCAGCCCGGGCCTGCTAAACAACAGTGACAAGTGCAACTAAAAAATAGCTGGGCGTTGTGGCAGGTGCTTATAATCCCAGCTACTCAGGAGGCTGAGTCAGAGAATGGCTTAAGCCCAAGAGTTTGAGGTTGCTGTGAACTGTGATGCTATGGCACTCTACTGAGGGGGACATACTGAGACTCTGTCTCAAAAAAGAAAAAAGTTCTAGTTTAGAGGAAAGGACATTTATCCTTTGGCTATTAAGTAGCTAGGGCTTATACTTTCTCTGATTTGCATTGTGGCTAATTATTTATAAAATTTCAGCAAAATTTGGAAATCTTAGGAAGGAATTATTCTTATCTTGGCATATCTTGACAATACTTCTGACTTTTTTTTTTTTTTTTTTAGAGACAGAGTTTCACTTAGTCGTCCCCAGTAGAGTGCAGTGGTGACACAGCTCACAGCAACCTCCAGCTCCTAGGCTAGGGCGATTCTCTTGCCTCAGCCTCCTGAGTTGCTAGGACTAGAGGTGCCTGCCACAATGCCCAGCTAATTTTTGTTGCAATTTGGCCAGGGCCGGGTTTGAACTCGTCACCCTTGGTATATGGGACCGGGACCCTACTCACTGAGCCACAGGTGCTGCCCTGTTTCTGACATTTTACGGCAATTATTTTTGATATCTTCTGGTTTTTTTTTTTTTTTTTTGAGACTGAGTCTCACTATGTCACCCTTGGTAGAGTGCTGCGGCTTCACAGCTCATAGCAACCTCAAACTCTTGGGCTCAAGTGATTCTCTTGCCTCAGCCTCCCAAGTAGCTGGGACTAGGGACCCACCACAATGTCTGGCTATTTTTTGTTGCAGTTGTCATTGTTGTTTAGCTAGCCTGGGCTGGGTTCGAAACCATCAGCTTTGGTGTATGCGACGGAGCCGTAATCACTGTGCTACAGGCACTGATCCATATATTCTGGGTTTTATTTTAATATTTAGTTTAATGAATAAGATAAAGAGGCAATAATAAAGACCAAGAATGCATCTACCTGAAAGACAAATACATTGACATATAACCTTAAATTAGGAACAGTTCAGCATCTAAGGACCAAATAATTTAAACCCTAAGTGCATAAGGTTTGCATCTTGATATACCTGAAACATATTCCATGATACCTTGGCTTTCATGTTCTTTAATTTTTCTGTTAGCTTAGAAGTTATCCATTTGGGGGGCAATAAAGAAATTCCAGTTTAAACTACCTCCTATCTTTTAATCAGAATTTTACCAAAGCCAAAAAGTAAAACTGTAGAAGTTGCTGTGTTTCATTAGTTTCGTTCTTTTGAATGTTGCTACCCTGAGAGCTCTGTGTGAAATTATTAGAAGACAAGTTTTCAAATGGTTGTAAAAGAAGATGCATATATGGGGACTCACTCAAAGGGCATTATTTAAAAAAGAAATTTTCCAGCCACCCAGATCTCAGGGTATCTATGACCATTCAAGGATAGAGAATCTGCCATGTATGATTATTTTTACCTCTGAACTTTTTTCACACACCAGAGAGACTCAAAACTTTCAGGGTCATTTGCCCAGCACGTAGCAGAGTGTCCTGTGCAATCCATTCCAATTAACATGACCGTGTTCAATGGTCCTTTACCACCAATGATGTTTAACTGCTTTCCACTTGGCTTTATATGGCACTTCTTTGTTGCAGCTGCAACCAGGTCTATCGCTCCTTTGATAACTATTTCAGTTACCCCAGGGAGAAGCTTTCAACTTTATTAAGCATTGAAGTCTGCACATTTGTTCTTCTTTGGAAGAGCAGATCAAACGCACGCTTTCTAAGGAAGTAATCTGATAAATTAGGATAGCACTTGGGGACTTTGGCAATAATGTTTTTCTGTAATTGAAACCTAAGAACCTGTGTCAACTGACTGGACTATTATGAACTTCTTAGCATTTAACAAAAGTTTCTATCTTTTATTTTTTTGAAAGTAAATAGGGCTCCTTGATTCTATTTAACCAATTCTTTAGCATGCTGTGTCCTTTCGGTTGTGATTAGGAAAACTTCAGTCTAGATTTAGAGACAGAAAACGGACAATCAAGGAAGAAAGCAATGAGATGATTAAACTGTGGGATAGAGAAAAGCCCAGTGTGTTCAGTGCCATCTTGGGCCTTAGCTTATGATAAAAACTTGAGCAAGCCACTTAATTTTGGGGGGCACAGTTTCCTCATCTTTGAAAAAGGAGGATCAGCTAGATGATATGTAAGACCTCTGCTTAAACTGAAATTCTCTTCTTCTACATTTTAGGCAGAGTGTGACCAGAGACAGACAGCATCTCATATTTGCACGGAGCCACTTTTGCTTCCCATCTCTGGCCTGCTGCTCTTCCAGGTTTAGCTGACAATGGAATGACAGAGTGCTGTTTTGTCTTTGGATTGGAATGAGGTTCTTCTGGAACTTTAGTTGGACCAGAATTGTGTTGCTTTCACAAAGGAGACTAGACGGTGTCCTGTTTCTCCCACTGACCAAAGCTGCTAGAATTTCAGAAAAGGGATCAGACCGATTCCCCTTGAGAAAATTGTCCCTCTCTACACAAGCACACACATGAATAAATAAATAAATTCAGATTTCTCCACAGTTGATGGGACAACTTCTTAGTCTGAATCTGAAGGTTATTCCTGTTATTAGCACTTTCAAGGGTTTACACTGAGACCTCTGAATTACAATTTGTGGGATTTATGATTATTATTATTTTTAGAGACAGAGTCGCTCTACCAAGGGAGTGGTAGAGCACAGCTCGCAGCAAACTCCAGCTCTTGGGCTTCAGCGATTCTCCTGCCTCAGCCTCCTGAGTAGCTGGGACTACAGTAGGCGCCCACCACAACATCCGGCAATTTTTTGGTTATTGCAGTTGTCATTGTTGTTTAGCTGGTCCAGGCCGGGTTCGAATTTGCCACCCTCGGTGCGTGTGGCCAGCCCTGTAACCACTGTGCTGAGCCAAGATCAGGCAGTTCATATCAAGTGTATCCCACATTTCCTTCTATCCTTTTTTTTTGGATTAGAAACAGCTCCCAATAATTGCATCTTGATCTTCAGGTCAATCTTTTAAGTCAAACAAACATAGATGGGAATGTAAGTGTCTGCCATTTTCTGGTATTTCTGGTATTTTCATAAAAATTCAAGCCAAAATGCATTTTACATGATGTATAGTTCTTTTATGAAAGTTAAAACATAAACTAATATTTAATTGATGATTACAAATAGATATCTTGAGAAGATCTCTAATCCATTTCCACCATGTGTGATGTCCTTGGTGCTTGAAAATTCCTTAAGAAGAGCACATCTGCAGATGAAAATGAAGTTTATTGTCATTATCTTTATCATAAATAAATTTCCCAAGAATGCAAAGATTCTCCCTAAAAACCCAAGAATATAAATGCTAGCTATTTACTAAGACTGAAAATAAGATTTCAAAATTCTTTAAGATAATTTTTGAATGGAAGAAAAAGCTAATCATTTTTCTTTGACGGCTTTTAAGCATCGTTCTTCCCCAAACTTTAAATTCTTCCTAAACTTAGCATATAAATAACATATAAAAATCATAGTACAGGTATATAGAAAAACGTGTCTTTAAAGTTTCATGTTTAACAGATTTGAAAATTGAATCATGTCTTAAATGTATTAGGAGAAATCCCATATAAAAGAATCCTGAGATGAATGATTTTTTTTTTTAAGACAGAGTCTCCCTATGTCACCCTCTTTAGAGTGCCTTAGCATCTCAGCTCACAGCAACCTCAAACTCTTGGGCTTACGGAATTCTCTTGCCTTAGCCTCCCAAGTAGCAGGGACTACAGGCACCCATTACAACGCCTGGTTATTTTTTTTGTTGCTGTTGCAGTTGTCATTGCTGTTTAGCTGGTCCAGGACAGGTTTGAACCCACCACCCTTGGTGCACATGGCTGCATGCACCACTGTGCTACGGGTGCCAAATTGAGATGAATGATTTTAGTAAAATT
>CAUYQV010184882.1:0-10055 GCA_963574575.1 Galagoides demidoff
GGTGCCATAGCTTACAACCACCTCCAACTCCTGGGCTTAGGAGATTCTCTTGCCTCAGCCTCCTGAGTAGCTGAGACTACAGGTGTCCACCACAACACCCAGCTATTTTTTGGGTGCAGTTTGGCCAGGGCTGGGTTTGAACTCGCCACCCTCAGTATATGGGGTGGGTGCCCTACTCACTGAGCCACAGGCACCGCCTCTCATTTCTCATTTCTAGTTTTGATACAATGTTACCTTTACTGTGCTCTTCTGTTTAGCAGAATGCCTATGAGTTTAAGTCCTGACTCTGCCCCTTACTGGATGACTGGCCTCAGACACTTTGAACTATTCTCTCTTACTTTCCTTATCTGCACGAATGTTAACAGTCCCGACTTTACTGGCTCTTTGAGAGGATTAAATCAATGTGTTACTCCAATCCCATTTTCCTGCCACCTGCATATACCCCTCAGCCCAGCTCTTATTTATTCTGGGCAGGAAAGAGGTCAGTGGATTATTTGTAATTATCCTACAGTTTTAAAAGAGAAAAACACAAATATTAATTCACTTGACGATTTTGTTATCTATTTTAGGTCACATCAAATAAAATGTTTTTGTATAATTTTTTTTTTTTTGGAGACAGAGCCTCAAGCTGTCCCCCTGGGTAGAGCACTGTGGCATCACAGTTCACAGCCACCTCCAACTCCTGGGCTCAAGTGATTCTCCTGCCTCGCCTCCCAAGTAGTGGGACTATAGGTGCCTGCCACATGCTTGGCTATTTTTTGGTTGCAGCCGTCATTGTTGTTTGGTGGGTCCAGGCTGGATTCAAACCTGCCACTCAGGTGTATGTGGCTGGCGCCTTAGCCGCTTGAGCCCTAGGCGCCAAGCCTATAATTTTTTTTTTTTTTGATAGCGTCTCACTATGTTGCCCTTGGTAGAGTGCTGTGACATCACAGCTCACAGCAACCTCAAACTCTTGGGCTTTAAGTGATTCTCTTGCCTTGGCTTCCCAAGTAGCTGGGACTATAGGTGCCTGCCACAACACCCTGCTATTTGCTGTTGTTGTTATAGGTGTCATGGTTTAGCACTAGAGCCCTGGGGTATGTGGCTGGCACCCAACCTCCAAGCTATGGGCGCTAAGCCTGTTTATAATTTATTTATTTTGAGACGGAGTCTCACTATGTTGCCTTGGATAGAGTGCTATGGTGTCACAGCTCACAGCAACCTCAAACTCTTGGGCTTCAGTGATTCTCTTGCCTCAGCCTCCCAAGTAGCTGGGACTACAGGCGCCCACTACAACGTCTGGGTATATTTTTGTTGTAGTTGTTATTGTCTTTTGGCAGGGCCAGCCTGGATTCAAATGCATCAGCTCCAGTGTATGTGACTTGTGCCCTAGTCACTGAGCTACAGGCACGGAACCTGTTTATAATTTTTTTGAGCGGGATACTCCTCCAAGCAATCTCCAGGCTGAAGTCCAGCTTCCTTGCATGTCTCACAGTAGAAAACGGTTTCCTTCTACCTATCTCATTTCTTCGGGTGTAGACCACGCAATCCCTTGTGGATTTCATTGTGCATCATAAAACGCATCTTCCCATTTAGCCTTTCCTCAGTGTCAGAAGATGGTCTTTCTCTCCTTCCTGAATGTCTGTTCCTCACACTGCTCACAAGATGAGTGATTTCTCCCATAAAACTGGTGAGTGCACTTTTCCTCCAGTAGAGCAGGTGAACAAACGCAACAAGAAAACCATGTGGGCTCGGTGCCTCTGGCTCAAGTGCCTAAGGTGCCAGCCACACATACCAGAGCTGGCAGGTTTGAATCCAGCCTGGGCCGGCCAAACAATGCTAACTACAACCAAAAAATAGCTGGGCGTTGTGGCAACGCCTGTAGTCCCAGCTACTCGGGAGGCTGAGGCAAGAGAATTGGTTAAGCCAGGAGTTTGAGGTTGCTGTGAGCTGTGATGCCACAGCACTCTACCCAGGGCAAGAGCTTAAGGCTCTGTCAAAACAAACAAACAAAAATCCATGTTGGATATCTTTTGAAATAAGATTGGGAGGGTTTTAAGACTGTAAAATAGTACTTGGCATGCAGAGCTTGAATTATTCTGTTGATAGCTATTATAATACAAACAGGTATGTTTTTACTTTTAAGTCTATTTTGAAGTGTTTTTTTTTTTTAAACCATTAAAGACATAACACAATTCTGTATCTTGCTATTCAAATGATACATAACAGTGCTTCTATCAAGGTTTTGAATTTGGGGAGGGAACTATACCCTTTTAAAACACCAATTACTTTGGTTTAGTTCTCATGAGATGAGAAAGAAAATACAACTGGAATTCCTACAGTATTAGTGTAGAATTCATTCAACTTGGATCATGGTGCAAGCTGGCTTCAGGATGTAGTTTTTGGTGTTTCTGCGTTTTGAATTCTTTCTCAAAATACACTCTGTAGATATATCTCAAAAGGAATAGCAAAATTAAAAGTTTAAATAATTTAGTTCTGCCAGAATGTTTTGGTAACACAAATCACTAAGGACTATAACTTTTTAGGTTCATTTTTTACCAGACATCATATCCTAATAGTATATTAATATTATAGTTCTCTTTAAAATGAGAATTGATTATAAAATGATTAAGAGTAATTACAGTTTGGTATTATAAAATAACAAACCCTTACAAACTAACCAGCATACCCAGCAAAACCCAAAAAACTTAAGGTGTGATTTTTGGTGTAAAATGTATCTGATTATATTGTTTAGTTCTTAGCACATAAGGTAAAAGATAAATTTATGTTCAACAAACACTTATCAAGAGGAAAGAATTCCAAACTATGAAGTAAGCTGCTCTTATTTACATATGACATTTATTAACGGAAAAAGCATCCTGAGGGACCAGGACCATCTTAATTTGCCAGCAAAACCAGACAGATGCAATACAGTGTAATAGAAATAAAAGTTTTCCTTTTCCATAAAACCAAGTCTAGGAATGCAAGTAAACGTATATGCAAATATAAAGGCTGTCGGACCAATCTTCTGTATAAATGCCTTCCAAAGTTCCATTTCTGAGACAGGGATGAGGGATTTGGGGGAGACAATCTTTGAATCAACATTTTACCTTCAATTCTTTGCTTCACTGACTTCTGACGGTTTAGCAAATTGGGGGTCATCACATTTAAAAGAAATGCTGCCAATGCTTGACAAATGCAATCTAAGAAGATAATATAAATTCCAAATGCCTGTGCAATTTTCTGTAGTTCCCAGCATTCTACTTCAAACTGTTATCAGATTTTAAAACTTAAGCCATTCTTTAGATGTGTAATTTTAGCAAAAGGCATTATCTAAATTATGAGATAATTAAGGTAACACTGACAATCATATGCCCAAAACTCAAGTCTCAGGACATTTTGTTATTCTGGGTGATTTGAGCAGTGAAGGGGACGTCTGCAGGATTAACTTTGTTTTTGAAACATTTTGAAAATTTTCCACTCTGATTTCATCTTACAGGTCCTTTAGTGTATGTTCAGGAATCTACTGCTTGAGAATTAGATACCATTTAGTCACTCCTTTACGTCAAACGTTACAGAAACCAAGTTCACAATATCAGTGCAGAATAGAACTAGAAAGACAAGACAACATAAGCCTTCAGTAATTATTGAAGAATGGTATGACCTCAACCAAAAGCAGATTAGAAAACTCCAAGAAACATCAAAGGTGGCCTTTTTAGGGAGATTCTAAAAGAAAAATTACCATTTGAAATAACCTCTGTACATCAACTTTGAGAATTTTTTTTTTTTTTGTGGAGACAAGAGTTTCACTTTATCACCCTTGGTAGAGTGGCATGGCGTCACACAGCTCACAGCACCCTCCAACTCCCGGGCTTAGGCGATTCCCTTGCCTTAGCCTCCCAAATAGCTAGGACTACAGGCACCTGCCACAATGCCTGGCTATTTTTTTGTTGCGGTTTGGCCGGGGCTGGGTTTGAACCTGCCGCCCTTGGTATGTGGGGCCAGCACCCCGGCCACTGATCCACAGGTGCTGCCCAATTTTGAGAATTGTTTTAAAAATAAATTCTTGTCTAGCTATGTGAAATTTTTCTGAGGAATTTTACTAGGAGGAAACAGGATATAAGTTGGTTCTTTCCCAAATGGCGGTGCCATGGAGTAACCACAGGCAGTTGGGAAGGGAGCAAGGAAGGGACAGAGAGCACACAGTGAACCATAATGAGTGAAACACAGTTTTTAGAAGTCGGTGTAGCTGGAAGGTGGTTCACACTGGTAATCCCAGCACCTTGGAAGGCAGGAGGATCTCTTGAGCCCAGGGGGTTGGAGACAGCAGTGAGCTACGATCACACCACTACTAGTCTGGGTGACAGAGAGAGACTCTGTCCCTGGGGGCGGGGAGGAGGGGAGTAAGGGGTAAGGATTTTGAAACTATAGGTACAAAGAATCAAATTCCATAAATACGTTAGACAATTTTTTCTATCTTAAAAATTAAAACTGGAATGCTATTTCATTTAAAATGTATAGCATGCAAAATGCTCTGTGACAGTAAAAGAAAACATAGGCCAATGTAAACTCTCCTAATTTTTTCAGTAAATAACGTTTCTGGATCAAAAATCACCATGACAAGCCCTTTAGTCAAAGATTTATTTTTTGTTTCCAGCACTGAATTTGCTGTATTTCAGAGATTTCCACCTCAGTGAGTTTCCCATGCTGACCTCGCAGGGCTGCTAGGTCTGCATGCTGACCACACACTCATCCAGCAAGGACATCACCCGGCTGCCACTCGCAGATGACCACTGCTCGCTGTACCTGAGCAGAGGACTTGTTCTGATAGACAGGTATACATTATCAATATATTTTCAATTACTGTGACTTGCGTGTTTTTTCACTTTGATAACTTATGGCCATTAGAAAGCTATTTACTTAGTCAATATATTATGCTAAATGCCCATTTGTAACTGCAACAAACTCATAGATACACTATGGACTATAATACACAAATCATGACCACAAGTTTCAGTATAAGAGATTTACTGGTCTCTCCCCTAAAGCAAGAAATATTCCGCAGTTCAGATTCATATAAGTAGTGCCTTTTTAAAAATAAATTAAAAATGCTATTCTGTATTATAAATATTTTTAGTCCATTTTACAGAATGTTAAAGTGGTCATAAATGTATTATTATCTCCCAGTAAATAAACATGGCACTGGAGCCAGTTTAAAAAAAAAAAAAAAGAAGCACACTGGCCATGGAAATATCCAGGATTGCTTTATATTTCCTAACATTAAAAAAATTAAACCAAATAAGGAGAAAAAGGAAAGAAGAAAAAGAAATTTTACAAATTTCAATTACAATTTACAATTTTACTCCTATGATCTAAAATAATGTACAGAAATGTCTTCATTCAATTCAGTAAACTGAGCCATTTTTGGAATTAACATTTACGGATACCTGGGTAGGAGAGTGTTCTGGGTAGGTCAAAATCACAAGATACACTGAAATAATTTCCACATTCCAAAAGGAAAGACAGACTTTGAAGAGGAGTGACTGTTTAAAAACCACATACCAAAATTAATCCAGAATATTTGAGATTCATGGAGTGAAATCTTCAGTGGCATCAAAATTAAAAATTATCCCCTGGGTGCCACTCTTTTCCCAATGCGAAGAAAGGAGACATGATTACAAGGTACAATATACAGTGACAAGCTATAATGAGAAACTATACACAATTTAAGTAACTGAAATGTTCCCTATGGAAGCATAAAAACATGATTTTCAAATTGATTCAACTTGTAGTGAGTCTCTTAGATGTAAGAAGTCGATTTCATTCTGGGGCCTGCTGAACTGATCTTTACATAAAACATTTCCTCCATCTTACAAAAAAATGGCTTCTGAACGGCACCAACTCCTTCAATGTGGGAGAGGAGGAAATGGGCTTTGCAGAGTGGCTTAATAAACTTGTTTCCACGGGCTTCACCAAGGTGATCCATTCCATCACATTTACAGTATCTCCAAATCTACATGTCGAACTTCAGGATTTCGTTTCTGGAAGGAAAAAAATCACCACCACATTATTCACAGCATAAAATAAAATCTTCTGTTTCTTTTTATTTCTTTTCATCACTAGGGCCACTGAAAACATTTCATCAAGCTATTTCACTGTAGCACACCAACAACAGAAATACTGCACAAGACTAAAACAATCAGATCAACAGGTGAACAGACACAAAGTATGCGAAATAGTCCCACCTCCCTGAGTTTGTTCATGTATTAATACAAAAATGCATTAAGGATCTGATACGTACCAAGCATTGCACAATGAAAATATGTTTTAATGCTGAAGAGAAAATTATTGCAAAACAATAATAATCAGAAAGAGTAAACCGATACCACTGACTTTATATATTTTAGCAACAACCCCTATAGTCTTGGGTTAGGCACTATGCTAGAAAATGGAGCTATGATTTTAAGTAAGACTCTGCTCCTGGCCAGGCATGATAGCTCACACCTATAATCCCAGCACTCTGGGAGGCTGAGGCAAGTGGATTGCTTCTGCTCAGGAATTCCAGACCAGCCTGAGTAAGAGTGAGACCCCATCTGTATAAAAGCCGGGCATTGTGGCGGGCACTTGTAGTCGCAGCTACTCGAGAGGCTGAGGGAAAAGGATTTTGTGAGCCCAGGAGTTTAAGGTTGCTGAGAGTTATGACACCAAGCACTCCACCCAGGGTGACAAAGTGAGACTCTGTCTCAAAAAAAAAAAAGACTGTTTCTAACTTTGAGGGACTCAGATCAGTGAGAGATAGGTATATGAATAACCACCTACATGTTAAAGTATTAGAGCTGATAGTGAAAAAAATTTCCATTTATCGAGTACTCAACTCTTGGGTCAAGTTCTGTGCCAAGGAACTTTACAAGCACACATGCATGTGTCTTAAAATCCTCACAATAATCTAATCATTCTTTCCATTTTACATGTGGGAAAACTGAAGTTTGAAGAAAGTGACACTACTAGTAAGTCATAAAGCTAGGACAGATTCCAAGCCTGATTCCAGACCCCAAGCTCCTAACTATTCTAGTGCACTAAATAGTAGTGGGGAACAAAAATAAGAGAGCAATTACTTTTACTCATGAGATCCAGAAAAACTTCAATAAAAATAAAATACTAAGCCAGGATTGAATGTGGTGAGTCTTCCAGATAGATAATGAAGAAAAAATAGCATGAGCGAAGGCAGAGAGCCCGGGCAGCACGTCCTGGCACTATAGTGCAGTTAGCACAGGAGGTGCAAAAGGAAAGGGTTAGTAATGAGGCTGAAACCCCAAACAGGCAGAAACCAGGTTGTTAAAACTCTTATACGCTAGCTTATGCAACTTCAGTAACACCAAATACTGTCTACTATTACATGCCTGTTCTGTGCCAGGCACTGAAGCATATAGGACAGTGAATGGGAAATAGTATTTACCTTCAGTGGACATATGCCAAGGAGGAGGTGACACAGGGAAGTAATTAGTAATCTTTATGCTATACTCTTCTACAGAGCAAAGGAAAGGTTTGGGGTTTCTTTTTCTTTTTTGTGAGACAGAGTTGCACTTTGTCACCCTTGGTAAAGTGCCATGGCATCACAGCTCGTAGCAACCTCCAGCTCTTGGGCTTAGGCGATTCTCTTGTCTCAGCCTCCCAAGTAGCGGAAACTACTGGCACCCGTCACAATGCCAGGCAATTTTTGTTGTTGCAGTTTGGCTGTGGCTGGGTTTGAACCCACCACCCTCAGTATATGGGGCTGGTGCCCTACTCACTGAGCCACAGGTGCCGCTCCAACAAAATTTTTAAGTTAATAATTCAGAGAACTTCAACACAGTAATAAGATATATTTTATAATTTATAATTCTCATTTTGTAATAAGGATTTATGAATTAGCTTCTATTATTTTTAACATTACTTAGAACTATGCAAGCTCTAAAATTTAAACCAAAGTATTACCTATTCTAAAACTCAATGGCGTTACTCAACAGAGATGCTATCCTGGTACAGAATTATATTAATGAAGGTGACCTTGCAAGGTAATTCAATAATAATTAAAATTTAGGCTCAGCACCTATTGCTTAAGTGGCTAAGGTGCCAGCCACATACACCTAAGGTGGTGGGTTCGAATCCAGCCCAGGCCCGCCAAACAACAATGATGGCTGCAACCAAAAAATATCCAGGCGTTGTGGCAGGTGCCTGTGGTCCCAGCTACTTGGGAGGCTGAGGCAGGAGACTTGTTTGAGCCCAGGAGTTGGAAGTTGCTGTGAGCTGTGATACCATGGCACCCTACCCAGGGGGACAGTTTGAGGCTCTGTTTCAAAAAAAAAAAATAGTAATAATAATTAAAATTTAAACTTAGAAAGCAACCATGAGATACTGCAAATGAAAGATGACACTAGTACACAAAGTTTCAGTTTTCAAGAGAAGATCAGTTTATCTTCCTGATTAGGAAGAAGACCTGCTGCCCTCATGCCCTCCCTTTTGGTTTGGCAACTCAACTGCGAAGAACTTTCCCTTGACTTTAGATTAATAATGCTTTATTAGCTAGAGGTGTTTCTACCTGGATTAAACTTAGCTTCTTGGTTTGACAGACTTATTTAATTCAAAAACACTATTAGTGATTTAACAGAATTTAATTAAAGTACAAAGTAAGGGAAACAAAAGTAAGCTTGTCTGGCTATCGTAAGAATAAATATAGTTTCTGTGATCAATTTGGTAATATATTTTTCTAGAGACAGGGTCTCACTCTCTATCACTTAGGCTGGAATGCAGGGGTACGATCCTAGCTCACTGCAACCTCAAATGCCGTGGCTCAAGGAATCCTCTGCCACAACTTCTTGAGTAGCTAGGAATACAGGCACAGGCCACCATGCCTGGCAAGTTCTTTTTCAATTTAAAAAAATTTTTTGTAGTGATGTGGGTCTGCCTATATTGCCCAGACTGGTCTCGAACTCCTGGCCTCTGCTAAGAAAGAGAAAAGTTCCTAGAAAATTTTCAAAATGCTTCTTACTTAAAAACGAACAAAAAAACTTTGAGCATTTTAGAAATTAAGCAAGCAGTATAGAATACTGGTTAAAAGTATAGAATAGTGGCTAGAAGTATGGAATTTGGAATTGAACAACATAAGTTCAAATCATTATTTCCCTACTTCCTTGGGTAAATTATCCAACCATTTTCTTCCTTATAAATACCTATACATATGGCTTTACTGAGCAGGAAGGAGGATACATGTGATGCACTTAACGTCCGATGTACAGTAAATACTAGAAAGTGGCTGCTGGTATCATTATATTATTTTTCTTTCTTTCTTTCTTTTTTTTGAGACGGAGCCTCAAGCTATCCCCCTGGGTAGAGTGCCATGGCATCACAGCTCATAGCAACCTCCAACTCCTGGGCTCAGGCGAGTCTCCTGCCTCAGCCTCCCAAATAGCTGGGACAATAGGCGCCCGCCACAACGCCCGGCCATTTTTTGGTTGCAACCATCATTGTTGTTTGGCGGGCCAGGCTGGGGATTCGAACCTGCCACCTTAGGTGTACATGGCTGGCGCCCCAGCAGATTGAGCTATAGGCGCCAAGCCCATTATATTATTTTTATGAATACATCTTACTTTCAGTTCTTTCTCAAGTCTATCTACTTCAGCTCCTAGAGTATCAATAATATTTTCTCCATGTTTAAGCATAAAGGTCTCCAGTTCTTCAGAAGTTTTCACTTCCTGAATTTCCTAGAAAGAAAATGAAAGGAAAAAATTAAGAAAAAAATCATAGTGTGTTGATAATTCCTTTAAAAAAATTTAAAACACCATTAAGTTTAATGAACAATTTTAAAAATAAAATTAAAAAAACAACTTAAGTCACAGGTGATGGATTAGCTATTTCCAAAAAAAATCAGATCAAGAGGCTCGGCGCCTGTGGCTCCATCGGCTAAGGCGCCAGCCACGTACACCTAAGGTGGCGGGTTCGAATCCCCAGCCAGGGCCCACCAAACAACAATGATGGCTGCAACCAAAAAATGGCCGGGCGTTGTGGCGGGCACTTGTGGCCCCAGCTACTTGGGAGGC
>CAUYQV010184883.1:0-12451 GCA_963574575.1 Galagoides demidoff
ACTCTTACCCCTTTGTGTTAGTCACCTATTGGTGTGTAACAAACTCCCACAAATGTAGCTGCTTACAATGGCCCATTTATTCTAAGTTTCTGCAGGTCACAAGTCCAGGAGACTGTGGTTATCTTGTTCAAAATATGTGGCCAAAAGTTTTTGATTTTGAGATGCTACGATTTTTTACCTTCAGTTCCCAAGACACTTTCAGAAAACAGTGAGCTCACTGCTGGCCAGCGCTGTGGTTCTGGGCTTGGGTTTCTCTTTAAAGCCTATCTGTTGGGCTTGGCACCTGTGGCTCAAGCGGCTGAGGCGCCAGCCACATACACCTAAGGCGGCGGGTTCAAATCCAGCCCGGGCCTGCCAAACAACAATGATGGCTGCAACCAAAAAATGGCCAGGCGTTGTGGTGGGCGCCTGTAGTCCCAGCTACTTGGGAGGCTGAGGCAGGAGACTTGCTTGAGCCCAGGAGTTGGAGGTTGCTGTGAGCTGTGATGCCACAGCACTCTACCCAGGGGGATAGCTTGAGGCTCCGTCTCAAAAAAAAAAAAAAAAAAAGCCTATCCGTTGTTGGACAAATCTACTTCTTGCAGCTGTTAGGACTGAGGTCCCTGTTTCCTTGCTTCCAGCTGGGAGCTGTTACATTCTCCTAAAAGACACCTGAGTTTCTTCTCAGGCAATCCTTTCCATCTTCAATCCAGCAAGCATGTGTCAAGTCCTGCTCAGACTCCAAATCTTATTCCCTCTCCTGTCTCACCCACTCAATCTAAGACAATATCCTTGTTTTTAGACAAGTTTATTAAATGCAAAGTCCTTTTGCCATTGGAGAATACATAATCATGGGTACAATACCTCATCATATTTGTAGTCCTGGAGATTAGGGTATGGAATTTTTGTGGGTACCATAATTCGTATCACACCTTTCATGGGTGATAAAGAAGGAAAAAAATGAATACTTCAATATATGCTAATGTATTATTTGTCCTTCTAACATATTAATTTTTTTTGTCACACCCACAGCCAAATAGTCTTTTTAAATAGTTCAGTAGTCACAGGTATATATTCAGATAGTTTAAAGCGTCAACTAGTCATACATAACTATCTTGAGTAACAAGTAGCAAGTAGACATTCCTATCTGGAACTCTAAATCCCTCTAGTTCAGAAATGCACAAGACAAATATCATTTTCAATAAATGCTGTATATGAAAAAAAGAAGGTTGAGGAACAGTGGTCTTCTCACTATGGAAGATCAGGATGTAACTATCCTCTTTCAACTCCCCACTACCCCACATATACGTTTCTCATCCCCCATCCTCCCCTACAGTTATAGCACAATTTGGGGTAGAGAGATATATACTGCTTATATCTCTAAATATTCAACTGAGGCTGAGCCACATAATAGATTTTTATTTTTCCTCACCTGTGCCGTGTTTTCCTTTCCCTTAAATTGTGTCTTTTCTTTCATTTTTCCTTTGTGTTTACTTTTTTTCTCAATGCCAAACTCTCCACCAGTTCTCAAAGTCTCTTAACACATTACTTCATATTGCAAACCATATTAATTTCCCTTTCTTAAAGAAGTCTTTACTGGAGGTACACAGCCTACATGCCTTCTTCACAGCTGGTACCAGCTGAAATCCTGGGATCCCCTTGTCATCATCCTGAGATTTTTTTTTTTCATTGACCTTTTTTACTTTTTATCTTATTTACTTCTCTTGCAACTGTTAGGACTGAGGTCCCTGTCCTCCCTTATTTTTTAAAAATAAATAGTCTAGGAGCTTTTCTTTTCCCTTTCCCCATATACAGATACAATACAGTTTTTTGTTTTTAATGTTCCTAAGAGACATTTTCTGGATTATTTTCTAGAATAGAAATAAAAATAAATACATTTGCTTTATTTTTATTTCATACTTCAGTACACAGTATGTACATATATATATTATTTTTCAAGCTCTGTAAAGCTTTTTCATATTTTTGCATTTGGAATTAATGATAGACTCACCCCAAATCCTATCTTGTAAGGTGTTAAGATAGTCAGGTATACTCTTCACCCAGCTTCCCCCAGTAGTGACATCTCATATAGCTGCCGTACAATATCAAAAGCAGGAAATCGACATTGGTGCATTACTAACTAAACTACAGACTATTCAGTTTTTGCCATTAATCCTGCATCCATTTGTTGTGTGTGTGTGTGTGTATAGTTCTGTGTAATTTTGTCCTATGCATATATTTCTGTAGCCATCACCACAACCAAGGTCCAGAATTGTCCCATCACCACAAAGAAACTTCTGTATGCTACTTCTTTTTATTAACACCTCACCCTCAACCCTACCTTTGCTCCTTGGCAACCACTAATCTGTTCTCTATCTCCCTTGTTTTGCCATTTTAAGAATGCTATATTAGTGTATTCATATTTCTTGAGGCTGACTCTTTTCACCAAGCATAATGCTCTTAAAGGCCATCAGTGTTGTGTGTTTCGTTGATTCCTTTTCTTTTACTGCTGAGCAAATATTCCATTGTATGGATGATGAATATACCAGGGTTAAGCATTCATCTATTGAAGGACATTACTGATTTTTCTATGAATAAAAGGTATTTGAAATATTCATGTATAGGCTTGTGTGTGAACATAAAATTTCATTTCTCTGGGATAAATGCCCAAGAGTACAATTGCTGGGTTGTGCAGTAAGTATAAGTAGAGATTTATAAGAGACTGACAGACTATTTTCCAGAGTGGTTTTACCATTTTTACATTCCCACCAGCAATGTATGAGAGAGCCTGTGTCTGCATCTTCACTGGTATTTGCTATTATCACTTTTGTCTTTAAACTATCCTAACAGGCTTGTAGTGATATCTCATGGGGGCTTAATTTGCATTTCCCTAATGGCTAACAAGGGACAGCCTTTCATGTTTCCAGCAGCTTTTAGGGAAAGAGCACAAGGGAAATGAAATTTGAGGATTATGCATGTCCAAAAAGGTTTTAATTTATACCCTCTCAATTACTTGATGATTTGTCTTGGCTACCGAATTCTAGATTAGAAGCAATTTTTCCTCCAAACATTTAGACCTTCATGTCTTCTTATTCCCAGTATTACTACTAAAAAGTCCCAAACCATTCTGATCTAATAAACATCACTGGGATTATAAGATCTAGATTATTAAAGAAACAGGGGATTTCTGCAGTGATGCTGACCGTCCACATGGCAATGTTAGGTACAAATTTTCACTGAACCATCTGTCTGGTTATATGATTTCTCTCCATGTTTTTCAACTCAGTTAAATTCTGGTCCATTCCTATGAATTGACTCTTTTTCACCCTTGTAATCTTGAAGGATATTTACTTTGTACCAGCTGTTCTGAAATCTATTCATATGGGCCGATTTTTATCAACTTTTCTAGGTATTCGCATGTAAATTATCTTTTTCTTTCTATTATTTCTCTCTTCTCTTTCCATAACTGCTATTGAACCTCTAGAATTGTCCATGTTGTTATTGTTATTATATTTTCTCTTCTCTTTTCTATCACTTTGTGCTCTATATTCTGACTGTTTTACTTAACTAAATATCCCAATCCTTCCCCTGAATCTTCTTTTTTGGTTATCATTTTTATTTCCAAGAGATCCATTTGTGATGTATTTTCCATTTTATAGGATTCTGTTTTTACTTATGCAATATTTTTCTTATACTTCTTTAGTGTATAAATGGATTTTCATCAAGTTTTCTTTTCCTACCTAGTCTTTAGTTTTTTTCTTTCTCTTTTGGTCTCTATATTGGTCTACTAATTGTTGGTTGTCCGCTCAAATGATAGAGTTAAATGAGAGAAAATTATTTCAGAAGTGTGGAATACACCTGTAATCCTACCACTCTGGTAGAGGTAGGGGGATCCCTTGAGGTCAAGAGCTCTAGACCATCCTGAACAAGAGCAAGACCCCATCTTTACTAAAAATAGAAAACTTAGCCAGATATTATGGTGCAGACTGCAGCCAGCTCCTCAGGAGGCTGAGGCAGGAAGATCACTTGAGCCCAAGAGCTCGAGGTTGCTGTGAGCTGTGACACCATGGCACTCTATCCAGGGGACACAGTGAGATTCTGTCTCAAAAATAAATAAATATTATGTTAACCAGATTGATGAAAATATTTCAAATTGTATATAAAACCAGCACACTGTGCCCTATGACTGCATTAATGTACACAGCTATGATTTAATTTAAAAAATAAATAAATAAATACATGGTGCAGTTCAAGTTTGGTGGCTCACACCTGTAATCCTAGCACTCTGGGAGGCCAAAGTGGGAAGATCACTTGAGGCACTTGAGGTCACAAGCTCCAGATTAACCTGAGCAAGAGCAAGATCCCCATCTCTACTAAAAATAGAAAAATTATCCTGGTGTTTGGAGCACACCTGTAGTCCCAGCTACTCGGGAGGCTGAGGGAGGAGGATTGCTTGAGCCCAACAGTTTGAGGTTCTTATAAGCTAGGCTGAGGCCATGGCCCTTCAGTCCTGTCTCAAAAACAAAACAAAACAAAAACACCAGAATGGAGAGTTTCTCTCTGGGCTAGAGTCATCTATATTTACGTAACCCTTCACTTAGTATTATATAATTCCTAGAAAGGCAAGTAGGTACATCACATTTCTAAAACGCTAATCTTATTATTTGTGCCTCACATAGACACAAGTCCCTGGAAAAGCACAGATCCCCCTTTCCTGCATTTTCTCTATAAGTTCACCAGGTTCTGTCTGAACATTTAGGAATCCCCATCTCTCACTCTGCTCCCCCTACTAACACAGATACACAGATCTTTCTTCGCTGTGGTTGCTGTGATATTGTTTTACTTCTCTGACCTGCCCCCAGAATTCAAGTATGGAGTTTCTGATCAGAGACATAAGGTTTTATGCATCACCAGAAAAATATTAGCCCTCAAGCTAAAGCTTTGAGGCATCAGAGTCCGTGGAAGGAATCCAAATCTAAACCACTGGATCATAATTTTGACTCAGCCATATTACTAGCAGGGATACTTCAGAAAGTTTCTTAAAGTCTCTGTGCCTCTCTTTTCTCATCTATAAAATATGAACAGGACTAGTACAAAGCACAGGGTTGTTGTAAAGATTAATTAATTTTGCATGTACACTGTTTAAAAAAACATCTGGCACAGAATAGGAGCTCCATTTTTTTCCATAATGAGACATCTAGAAAAGTATTTCTCTTACTAGTAGTTATTGCTTCTCATGTCATAATTTTGATGTAGTTTGGGCCAACAAAGTAGCTCTTCTTTATTCCAAATTATATAAATTTATAGTGCATACTACTATGGACTGAACTCTTTCCCATCCCTGGATTCATATGGGGGAGCTCTAACTCCCAATGTGATAATTGGAAATGAGGTCTTTGAGAAAGTATTAGGTTTAGATCAAGATGTGTAGAGGGGGCCCTGATGATAAGATTAGTGCCCCTATAACAAAGACAATAGGGAGCTCCCTCTTTCTCTCTTTTTGCGTGTGTGTGCATTCATGCTTGGCTGCACACACATTAAAGAAAGCCCACAAAATTGGCTGCCACTTTGATCTTGCATTTCTCAATCTCTAGAACTGTAAGAAATAAATTTCTGTCATTTAAATCACCTTGTTGTGGTACTTTGTTATGGTAGCTTGAGGAGATTTAGTACATACCTTTTGGGGCTGGGGGAAGGAGCAGGAAGAGAAGAGAATGAGAACATAAGAAGTCCATCTGACCACAAAGTATCTCTTATTATTTGAGTACATAATCCCCAGGAAGTCACAAAAGGAATATATAATATCCATGCATAAAGCAAAATTAAAGAATTTATGTTAAAAGATGTAGCCAGTGGTAAATGTTTAGTGCCTGCCTTGGTGGGTGCTACAGAACTGTTTGCTATCATTATTTTTTAAGGTATGCTATACATTCAGTATTGTGTTAGTACTACTTTAGGGTACTGAAGAATCAGGATAATAACTAAGGGGCAATGCAGTGAGGAAAAGTTATTATACACAGATGCCCAGACATGCAGAGAAACCTTAGGATTCCTTAGACCCAGGAAATCATAGCCTGAGGCCACCAGGTACCAGAGAGGTCCCAGTTGCTCCCTTCCCTCATATCCACTTGCTCCTTCCCAGAAATATCTGGAGACCTTGAGAGGCATGCTGGGTTTTATACTAATTCATGGGATAAGATTTATAAAAGGAAGGCCTAACCTAACTAGCTCCATTTTGTTAATATCCTCTAACATGGAAGCTTCTGCTTAGCTCTGCCCACAGGCTAAAGGAAGGACAACCGTCCCTTTCCCAAACCTACTTCCTGGGAAGATAAGGAAAGGATACATACAAGTAACAGTGCTATGTTGAAGGTGGTTAGGAACATCCTGACCTGACCCTCATTCTCCAAAGTTAACTGACCAAAACCAAAGAAGCTTTACAACCTTCTCAGACTGTCACTGACACCCAAATGTCTGTGATTCCTGGTTACCTCTCACAACCCACACTCCCTTTTCTCTTTCCCTTAAGACAAAAAAGAACCTAAAGTTTATACTAACCTAAGATGTCTCTTTAAAAACACTACACTTGGATGGCACCTGTGGCTTAAAGCAGTAGGGCGCTGGCCCCATATACCAAAGGTGGTGAGTTCAAACCCAGCCCTAGCCAAAAACTGCAAAAACAAAAACCAGAAAAAAACTAGACTGAAATCTTGGTTTGTTTGGCTAATTAACGTCCTTTCCCCAGCACCTCACCCCTTAACTTATTAGCTGTCTTAAAGCAAACGCTATATGTCTGACCTCAGTTACAGTATTATACTTTAAGAAGCAAGAAAAAACTAGAGGCTTTAGGGACCCCTAAGCAAGTCCCTACAGAAGTGTTTGCTATCATTAATTTTTAAGGTATGCTGTACCATCAATATTGTGTTAGTACTACTTTAGGGTACTGAAGAATCAGGATAATACTTCCAGTTCTCCTAAGCAAGTGACATCTGATCACGCTAGTTGCTAATGTTGTGCTCTCCAGGGTATAGATACGGGTATTTTAAAAGGTGGGTTTTTGCAAGGGAGAGAGAGATGAAAAACTTACAAAGAACATTGAACCCCCGCAGAGGTAAGGAAAGAATGAGAGAAGAGAGACTGTTTTTCTTGGAACAATCCAGCAAGCGAATTGGAGAAGAGGCTGAGAAGGACAGACCTAATCCCATTGACTCTAGATCCAAGATCTTTGATCATTATAACATCACTGAAATAGCTAATAAGAAGCTTGAAATAAAAGCGTGATTTGTGAACATTGAGGAACAGCAGGATATTATTATACTTTATTCCATAAACTACCTTAAGACTAATTTCTATGAAAGCAGGTTGTGTTAGATTAGAAAATATGAAGAAATCTAAGGATATGGGGATAAAGAGAGGAAGTAAACACATATTTGCCATCAATGTATAAACAGGCCTATGAAGATTTATTAGCAGGAGGCCATGGATTTTCACAGCCACCCTGAAATGGAGAAATTGTGTAAAATAGTATCTGGACTGATTCAATTTGAAATTTTCAGGATTCTTACAGCCAAACTCCCAGAAATACATTTAGCTAATAACCAACCTAAATGAACTTTGGAAATAATGCAAACAAAAGGCAAGACAAAGTATCTGGCCACCATGTTTAAAATGGTAATCATAAGAGACATAATACTGAATTAGTCCGAGTAGAGAGAGCGAGGAGAGTGGTTGTGAGGTGGTGTCTCAGAAACCGGTAGCGCTTACAGCATGGCTGACCAATTGACTGAAGAGCAGATTGCAGAATTCAAAGAAGCTTTTTCACTATTTGACAAGGATGGTGATGGAACTATAACAACAAAGGAATTGGGAACTGTAATGAGGTCTCTTGGACAGAATCCTACAGAAGCAGAGTTACAGGACACGATTAATGAAGCAGATGCTGATGGTAATGGCACAGTTGACTTCCCTGAATTTCTGACAATGATGGCAAGAAAAATGAAAGACACAGACAGTGAAGAAGAAATTAGAGAAGCATTCCGTGGGTTTGATAAGGATGACAATGGCTATATCAGTGCAACAGAGCTTCGCCATGTGATGACAAATCTCGGAGAGAAGCTAACAGATAAAGAGGTTGATGTAAAAGGTTTCTCACTACTGTCAAAAAAATATGCACGTATAGTAATTAGGACTTCATTCCTCCAGGTTTTCTTCCTTTATCCTTATCTTACTGTCATTGTCCTGAAACCTTATTTTAGAAAATTGATCAAGTAACATGTTGCATGTGGCTTACTCTGGATATATCTAAGCCCTTCTGCACATCTAAACTTAGATGAAGTTGGTCAAATGAAGGAACATCTGCCTTTTTTTAAAGTAGTTTTTTTTTTTAGGAACTGTCAGCAAGTTGTTGTTGAAGTGTGGAGTTTTAACTCTGCGTGGACTATGGACAGTCAACAATATGTACTTAAAAGTTGTACTATTGCAAAACGGGTGTATTATCCAGGTACTCGTACGCTATTTTTTTTGTACTGCTGGTCCTGTACCAGAAACATTTTCTTTATTGTTACTTGCTTTTAAACTTTCTTTAGCCACTTAAAGAAAATCTGCTTATGGCACAATTTGCCTCAAATCCATCCCAAGTTGTATATTTGTTTTCCAATAAAAAAAATTACAATTTAAAAAAAAGAGAAATAATACTTAGTGCTGTTATTTTTATTACTACAATTTTTATTTATTATTTTATTTATTTAGTACTACTATACTTTATAATTCACTCACAATAATCCTACAAGATAATAATTATTATTCCCATATAGGAAATTTAATGTTTAAATAAATATGTAAGTTAACTTAGCCTAGACCCAATAATGTGTAAATAAATGCCTTTGGAATTCATTCTAGGTTTTTATGCTCGAAATATTGAGTCTCCCACTATATCACCTAAATTCACTTGCATGAATTAAGCATTAAAAAAATTAAAATTATACTATTAAATAAAAAATAACTATTTGTCAGTTATTAGGACATTCTAGTCATCATGCTTAGAGGAAAAAATAAAGTGAATCTAGAAAAGGTCTAGGGCAAAGCTAAAGTGATGAGGGTTAAATGTTAGTTTATAAAGTATATTGCAAAAGAGTTTTCTTAACTCACAGAACACTGACCCAACATCCTTGATGTTCATGAAGGATGACCACCTTTAGAAATCTATGTTTATGTAAATTGAATGAGAGAGGGTAAATTCAAAGAAAAAAGGGGGATAAAGTAGGGATGGTTGATAGATTAAAAAAAACACAAAATGAACAATATTAGCTCAACAAAATGACTATACAAATTAGTAAGTTCTGTTTGGAAAGTCATCTGGAACACACTTAGAGAGCTAAAAATAGACCTGCCATTCGACCCTGCAATTCCATTATTAGGTATATATCCAGAAGATAAAAAATCACATCTCATCATCTTTCTAATGAGAAGGCTTTCAGTCCTTCAGATTTCACAGAGTAAAGCATCTGCAAGACAAAAAACAGCCAAACAAAACCACTCTTTTTTGCTACTATTAACCACTTCTTATGGGATAGCCTCAAAATTATTTTGTTAGAAAAGCACTGCTCTTCACAAAGCTAGAAGGGAAGAAAGGAATGAGGGAATGAATACACATCCTACCCTACTATACATACAGCCACTGGTTGCACCCATTTTTTCCTCAGTATACTGAAGAATAAGAAAAATAATATCTTGGCTTGGCACCCTTAGCTCAGCAGTTAGGGCACTGTGCTGGCCACATACACTGAGACTGGTGGGTTTGAACCCATCCCAGGCCTCCCAAACAGCAATGACAACTACGACAAAGAAATAGCCAGGTATTATTGCAGGCACCTGTAAGTCTCAGCTACTTGGGAGGCTGAGGCAAGAGAATCACTTAAGCCCACGAGTTTGAGGTTGCTATGAGCTATGGCACCATGGCATTCTATTGAGGGCAACATAGTGAGACTCTGTCTCAAGAAAAAAAAAAAAGAAAAGAAAAGAAAGAAAAAAAGAAGAAAGAAAAGAAAAATAGTATCTTCCTTGAATGGCATTTGGGACCCACTGGGTCTTAGACAAGCACTGTCAGATATAAATGCAAAATCCTTCTTTCACTCACTGTATGTGTGTTTTAGGAGGAGAACAGAAATGGTCTCCAAAAAAAAATTAAGACATTGCCTTCCTTATTCTTTGAGGTTTTTTAATCTGAGGCCAATTGCTATCTGGTGGACTCATGAATAGAATGAACAATTTGAATATTTACCCATTTTTCTAAGGAGAGAGTCTGTAACTACTAATAGGTTAATAACATATGTCTAATGTGTGTGCCCAAAGAAGGGACAATAGTCAACTAAGTTATTAGTGTATTGTTCACCTTCCACTTATTGTCATATGAAATCATATTCTATTTAGTCATATTTTTGTAAAAGTACAACAAATTAATAAGCAAAGTAGTGTAGCATCACCACAAAATTCTATGGCATGGTACAGAGAGCTCCCATGTGTTTTCTAGTCTCATAAATGCAGGAGGTGCTGAGTCAAGGCACGGAGACTCACAGCAAAACCTTCACCCCATAAGAAAGAGAAAGTAAATGTCTGTTTTATTTTATGTGCGTCAGTAAAAGAGGTGGCAGACTTGAAATTCATTTGTAGATGGTATAATAATTGAAGGGGACCTATAATTTATAACAAAATGAAGCTTGGGAGATTGTTGCTGTTAGGGTCTCATGGAGAAGCAGTGCCATTGAACATAAACCTGCATATTGAAATTGTATATTTAAATAAAGTGGTTCACAACTCTCTCAGGCACGTGACAAGTTTATTTCTTTCTCTCCTGGCTTATATAGTCCATTGTGTACGTGCGCACTGTACCTCATTAATATTCATTACAATCTATAATCCATCTCATGAATAAACATCTTGTGAGTATCTTGTGAGCAGCTCCTCCCTAGTAATCCATGGTTTAACTGATATCACTTCTTCTAACATAATCCTTTTGAACACAATCCCTTTAACATAGCTTAATGGAGAACATGTTGTCAGCCATTACTTCTTTTGTTCTTATCTGATGAAGGCTTGGAGGACAAAGGTGAATTGAATACCTGTCCTGTTGGCCTCAATGTTTGGAGGCAGTTACTTCAATTTTAAGCAAGGCATAATTAAGAAATTTCTAAGAGGTACAAAAAACTTGTTTGCAAACCTCTGCTCCCATGTGGGCTTTAAGTCAGGGGGGTTATAAGCCTGCAACTGACCAGGCCAACCTTAGTTCAGGGGGGTTTTACGCCCACAACGAACCCAGCCATATTGGATTCTGCCTCAGTCTCTCACAAGTATGCCTGCACAAAGTCTTTTCACTGATCTCTCTGAAACAGCTTTTTTCTGGCCAGAGGTATATAGGCCTTTTGCCTATAGGAAATAACACATGTCAATTTAGTATTTAGCTTTTTCTGTCATTATGATGTGATTTGAAGTTCTGCAGATGAGTTTTTTCACAAACTGAAAGAAATCTCTTTTAATTTCCTAGTCATGATGGGTGCAATGCCCCATGTCTATTCTTAGACTTCAACCCTTATTTTGCTTCTCCCTTAGAAATTAGATTGCTTGTGAAAATACAGTAAGACAGAGGCTAATTTGTAATTTGCAAAAAAATAGGAAAATTAATTCTTCTTCATTCAACCATTATTTCCAAGACAGAAAGAGGACAGTATAGAAAAAATCTGATTTTAATTAAAACTGCATGTTGTAGATGTGAGTTTAGATAATTATTTGAAATCTTGGATTTATTTTAAAAGTCTTAATATTTTAATATAAACTTTTGCAACAGGCACAATGTATCAAACATCAATCAAGTTATAAATTAAGCATGAAATAGCTAAGACTGTCTACCTTCTTTAATGTCAATCTTAGATATCAAAAGCATCACTAGTTCACCCTGCATGCCTTCTAGAGGTCACCTCTGACATTATCAGACATGCTTCCCAGAACTCGGGGACAAAGGAACATCTGGTACCCCATATATGATTTATCATTACATAAACCAAAGATGCTGAGAGTGCCCACATGAAAGAAGTACAGTGCAAACAAATTTAGTTACAACAGTGATCACAATTTTATTTGTACTGTTAACTCTTCAAAGAACTGCCATAAATGGAAAAGATAAAGTTACATTTACATAACATTTTCTTGTCTTCAGAGCACCTTTCTGCACATTATTTCATTTGTCTTTAACAAGAATTCTGTGAAGAAATAGGATAGAGTCTCCTACCTATCCTTTTTTAGATTAAAAATCTAGGATGAAACTATGGTATATGTGCATCATGGAATACTACGCAGCCATTAAGAAGGATGGAGACTTTACGTCCTTCATGTTCACATGGATGGAGCTGGAGAATGTTCTTCTGAGCAAAGTATCACAAGAATGGAGGAAAAAGTATCCAATGTACACACCCCTATTATG